>CAVNYN010212830.1:0-106896 GCA_963692815.1 Nyctanthes arbor-tristis
TCCTGGGCACGCATAGGCAACCATTGAATATCAGAACGCCGTCAGAGGAGATTCAAACCCCTTCCTCTTTCCCTTTCCAACCCCAGCTCTTATCTTTTCTAGGAATGTGTCATCCTTCTATGCCATAACAACTCTGTTTCTTAAATCCAGTTTGACCGTCAAGCTGGCAATCACTTAAATCTCGGTCTCTGCGGTGCAACTACTTCGATCCTCAATTTCTCAAAATCCTTAATCAGCTGGTCTTGGACTATACTGAGTGCTGATAATTGGCCCATGTTTTTCCTACTCAAGGCATCTGCGACTACGTTAGCCTTACCTATATGGTGTAGGATTTCGCAATCATAACCCTTGACTAGTTCAAACCATCTTCTTTGTCTTATGTTTAGCTCCTTTTGAGTGAAAAAGTACTTGAGGCTCTTATGCTTAGTATAAATCTCGCATTTATTCCCATAAAAGTAGTGACGCCAGATCTTTAGAGCGGGCACTACAGTGGCAAGTTCGAGATCATGGGTCGAATAGTTCTCCTCATAGGGTTTCAACTGCCAAGACGCATAGGCAATTACTTTACCCTTCTATATCAAAACACACCCTAACCCCAATTTTGATGCATCACTGTAGATCACATATCCATTAGAGCCATCTAGTACCGACAATACTGGTGCTGAAACCAATCTCTTCTTCAGCTCTTGGAAACTCTGTTCGCATTTACCTATCCATATGAACTTCTCACCCTTTCGGGTGAGTCGCGTCATTGGACCCGCTATCTTGGAGAAACCCTCTATTAATCACCGATAATATCTAGCCAAACCTAGAAAGCTTCTCACCTCAGCGGCATTGGTAAGCGAAGACTAGTTAGTAACAGCCTCTACCTTAGCAAAGTCCACCTCAATCCCCTTAGCTGTCACCATATGGCCTAGGAAACCTACATGATCCAGCCAAAATTCACACTTCTTGAATTTGGCGTATAATCTTTCCCTCCGCAAAGTTTCCAATACAATCTTCAGATGTACGACGTGTTGTTCTAAGCTCCCTAAGTATATTAGGATGTCATCGATGAACGCGATAACAAACTTATCAAAGTACTCATGGAACACACGGTTCATCAAGTCCATAAATACCGCAGGGGCATTCGTTAGGCCAAAGGGCATTACAGTAAATTAATAATGCCCGTAACAGGTTCTGAACGCCGTTTTGGGTATATCGCTGACTTTATCTTCAACTGGTGATAACTTGAACTCAAGTCAATCTTAGAGAACACAGCTGCTCCCTTCAGCTGATCAAACAGGTCTTCAATTCTCAGGAGTGGGTATTTGTTCTTAATCATCAACTTATTCAGCTTACGATAGTCAATACACATTCTCATACTACTGTCCTTCTTCTTCACGAACAGGAACAATGCTCCCAAAGGAGAAACACTTGGCCTGATAAAACCCTTCTCTAAAAGTTTCTCTAGTTGAACTTTTAACTTATGCAGCTCCTTTGGTGCCATCCGATAAGGAGCTTTGGAGATTGGAGCTGCTCTGGGTACCAGGTCGATGGTAAATTCCACTTACCTATTACGTGCAACAGCCGGCAGATCCTCGGGAAACACATTGGGGTATTCACGTACCACTGGTACACTGTCCAAGGATATATCTTCAGAAGGTTTGCCTTGAAGGCTAACGAAATACCCTTGACAGTCTGCCTTTGATAGCAACTTCCTTGCTTTGAGGACCGAGATAAGGCGGGAAAGTACCTTAATCTTTGACCTATAAAAGTTGCACTCCTCGTTCCCATCCCTTCGAAAAACTATTTGCTTTTCATGACAAATTATGATAGCCCTATTAGCGTAACTAGTACATTCCCAATATTATATCAAAGTCTTTCATATTAATGACATTCAAATAAGCCTTAATTATCATACCGTCAAAATCCATCTATACTGCCCTAGCTATCTCGTATGTATCAATTAATCTAACTGATGGCATACTAACCTCAAGTACGGTACCAGTTTTCTTCCCTACCATGTTCAATCTAGCTAGGCATGCAACAGATATAAAAGAATGCATAGCACCAGAGTCAATCAAAACATAGACGGGAGTGCCTGAGACAGATAGAATACCTGCTATCACATCTGGGTCCTCTACGGCATCCTTGTGGGTCAAGGCAAGATCCTAACTTTCCCTTTCTTTGCCTGATCTGTACCTTTCCCTGGCCCACCATTCTTGCACTCATAGGGAAAGTGCCCTGGTTACCCATAGCGGTAGCAGATGTTCTGCCCCATCCTGCACTCGCTAGAGTGGTGCTTCTTGCATTTCTGGCACTGTGGGGTGCAACATTCCTCTGGCCACTATTTAACCCAGTGTTCTATCTCTTCTGTTGCCCCGGTCTAAAGTTTCTATTGCTACCCTGGTCGGACCACTTCCTCTTCCTGTGATCCTAGTGAGCAGACTGGCCCCTGATCTTCATACCTGAGTAGGCAACCGTCTAAGCCTTTTTCACCACCTCACCATAAGTGGGGAGATCGAAAGCGCTAACTATTTGCCAGATCTCAGGTTGCAACCCTCTTTTGAAACGTCGGGCCTTCGTATGCTCGGTGCTCACCAGGTGTGCGGTAAAGCGGAACAGCTCTTCAAATTTCCTCTCATAAGCTGTAATGTCCTCCGTGATCACAAGGAGGTAGAGTTTCTGCAACTGTTGCAGAAACTCCACCTCCTTGTGATCACGGAGAGCCTGGGGAAAGTACCTGTCTATGATCTCAGATTTGAACTGAGCCCAAGTCATGTTCCTTAGTTCCTCATCAATCTTGGTACGAGACACTGACTCCCACCAATGCCCAGCCCTACCAACCAACTTGAATTCTGTACACAGGACTTTCTAATCCTTGGGGTGGAGGAAAATTTTCTCCATTGTACGGATCCACTCATCTACCGCTAGTGGCCCACCCTCACCATCAAATGTCGGTGGTTGGTGCCGACAGAACTATTTGATAACTAAAACCGCCGGGCAGCTGGAGGTGCTAGTGCTGGAGCTAGAGCTGGGGCCTGTTCCATACCCTGCACGACCCTAATAAGTTCTCAAAGCACATCGGTTTGTGTTGTGCACACCATTTCCTTACAAAATAAATATTTACGTTTTAGTAACTTGAAGGGTACATACATATGTATTCCAACACAATAAGGAATAAAGAGGAACAACTCATGGTACATGAAAAATCATTGTTTATTATTCATCAAAATCTTTCGAGGAGTACATCAAGTAGCATCTGCTAATCAACAATAAAATGAATAAAGAACAACTCTGAAATAGAAACATGTACTACGCGAACAATGATAACTACTCTAAACTCTCTCCTATCTCTAGTCATCATCGTCACTAACCCAACTGTTCGAGGCCCTAAACTTCTTAGGCAAAGGGGGTAAGTCTTCCTATGTGGTAGTTGATTCTAGCTCAGAGTCTTCCAAAGCCTCTACTTCCTCATCCTCTCCTAACTCCTCATCTGATTCCTCCTCGGGAATCCCATCTTGAATCTCCGCAAGAATCTTCTCGGGAATCTCCGTAAGAATCTCCTCGGGAATCTCTTTCTTAGGATCTTCCTCTGGGTCTACCTCCGGATCCTCCTCTAGATCCTCTTCTGGATCATCCTCTGGCTTGGGTAGAGATGTAGGGGCGGGAAAGACTGCAGCGCCGTATTGCGCATACACTCCCCAATGTCAACGTCAACGTCAACGTCCCTACCACAAGCCATATGGAGGTGAAAGTGGACATTCATAGCTTCCGTCTGCTCTCCTTCCTCAAAACGTGTCTATTAAATGATTAATAGACCGAGCTGTGGTCGTATCCAAAATTCATGGCTCGAGTACGAGCAGCACAAACACGTCCCGCACGCTCACCCTTAGTCCAGTTAGGGTCAATAACAAAATTCTCATATGCTAACCTAGCTGCCTCAGCCTGACCATTTCCGTTATCTTCTGCTATATCTGTTACCCAATTATGTAAGATCCAGTTAGTTAGGGTCTTAATAACTTTTAACAATATTTTGAGGACTTAGAAAGAAATTTTTCTTTGTCTTTATGTTGGTCATATTGTTTCTTAAAATTCATCTTATGCTCATATTATGCCCATAGCTAGCTCAAATTTTAACAAAACCTTTCTTTCTTTGTTAGGATACGATAAATATTTTTAAACTTTTCCATGGTATCTACCTGTCTATATCATGTACTTTTCCTTTCTTATATGCATGCATACATTTCCAGGCAGACACAATTTAAAATAAATATATCTATCATATCCAAGTAAACAATTCTTGAAAGTTGTAAATAAACTTTTTTACCTGGAGTTAGCGGACTGAACGACAGCGGATGGTAATTAAGTTAAAAACAATCAAATTTATTTTCACAAATAACCTTTAAGCGTGTTTACAGAAACGTAGATCTCTTTCTAGATACCAAGCTGTAACGCCGCGAGTTTTGAACGCTCGAAACGCCACCAAATCTATTCTATCTCATTTTAAAGTGCGGAAAACCTAAAACGTTTATATAAATAAGCGTGAAAAATTTTTCTTCAAATGACATAATAAAATTTCATCAATAATCTCAATATGATCATTGTCAATAACTAACAAATACTTAAATCATTGTCAAAATATTAAATTTTGAAATAATATCAACGTTTCTAACAAATAAAAAGACCTGAAATGTTTTTGAAATGTAGGGTGAGTGTTTTGAAGAAACACACAGCAGATTCCTACGCACTGTCTTTAAAATACACAATACATATTAGGTAATTAACACATGTACACATACAAATTATGTCTGTGGGCTTGTCTTAATACAAACCAATTGTCTATGTCTATGGGCCCGTCAAAATGACAAGCTAAATCTATGGGCTCCCGATTAAGGTGAGTTAATTATGCGCATACTTTCCATGTTTCCATAAATCACATACAACACATGCACAATCACATAATATAGCCTTACATCATACTTTTCATAAAAGTGCGCACATAACTTTGAAAATAACTTTGAATAGGAAATCTACCTCGTTATGCTTTCCTTTGGAGTTTGAGCAACTGGACGGTCAATTATGAGTCAAAATTATGTTCCTCGTCTATCAAATAAATAATTAAATATTAAAAATTTAAAAATATTTAAAATTGAATAAGAGTGTAAATAAATCGTTAACCTTTAAAGTTTTGGACTAAAACATGATTTTTCAAAACATTTGGGAATAAAATAGAGTTTTTAACACTTGTAAGACTAAATTGGATAAAACTGAAACTTTAGTGACTGGAACGAGCCAACTAATAAATTGAGGGGCTGTTATGCTTTAAACAGGACATCTGGGTTAGCTTAAATGACAATAAAACACGGGGGATCAAAACAAGCGTATAACAAAAATTGGGACATGAGGGCAAAATCGGATTTAACTAAAAGAACACCCTAATCCCGTAATTCAACTCCCCAGCTCCGAGTTCGAATTGAGGCAGAGGAGTTGAGAGGGTCGAGGAGCGATGGGGGGCCGATCGAGAGGGAGAGAGTCTGGGGTTCGGCAGCTTGGTATGAGTAATGGGTTCAGTCGGCTAGAACGAAGGTTCGAGAGGGGGGATGTGGCTCGCGATAGAGGGTCCGCAAATGGGCCTAATTTTGTAGCTGGGTTCGAGAGTTCGGGTTCGATGGGTATTAATCGAGGCAGAGAAGAGGTTGCAATGTCGTGGGTTCGTTCACGAAAAGGAGGAGAGGTCACGACTGGGTTTGGGGACTCCGGCCAGAGCTTCGGCTAAGGTTTATCTCAGGTTCTTGGGGTTTTAGCTTTTGATTTCTTGTCAACAAAGTCAAACCGAGGCGGTAGTGGCCGGCGGCAGTGGTCGTGACGGCGTCTGGCAGTGGCTGTTTCTATTTCTTTCTTTTTTTTTTTTTTTTTTTCTTTTGATAATAGTTGACAGCTGAATCTTTGGAGTGGAAGGGTTTAGAGAAGGCACTAACGTGGGAAGTGTTCGAGGAGTCAAAGGCCGATTTTGGGTCGACTAGGGGGTTCAGAAGAGTAGCAGTGCATTTGTGTGTGCAGTTTGTAAAGACAGTGTGTGTGTGTGTGTGTGTGTGTGTGTGTTTCAGTTTCATGTATGTAATAGGCTGCAGGAATGTGTTTGTGTATGTAATGTATACCTTTGGAGATGAAAGTGTGTACAAATGAAACCGTGAATCGGGTCTGTGTATATATATGGTTTCTTGCATTGTGTTGAGAACGAAATCATCGGGTGTCTGATTGTTTGCTGGAAATGTATGTGTGAGTGAGTGCTTTTGCTGTGTATTCCTGTGTATGTATGAATTTCCGAGCGTTGGTATTGATAATTTGTGAATGCTTGTAGAATGTGAATGTCGTGTGAATTTCTGGTGCCTGTGTTACTGGTTAAACAGTGTTTGTATATGTATAATAGAGAGCTGGATGTTTGTTGCTGCGTGAAGACGGTTACAGGGACTATATGCACATATATAAAATAGAACGTGGGGGAGAGGGAAATCTGATGAGATTTCTTGTTACTGAAAATCAGAGAAGTGGAGTTTTTCTGTTGAGGCAGCGTTTAGACAGTTGTTCAGAAAGTTGATCTTTTCAACGTGGGTTCCAAGATAGCTTGAAATAGTCCATGGCTTGTTTGTCTTTGTTTAATTCAATTTGGGCCTTAAATTGGCACAAGACAAACAATCAAATTAGGCTTGAATAAGAAAGGGGAAAAAGAATACAATTCTGGCTTTGAAACTTGAACTTGGGCCTGAGATTTGCGTAGATTTAAATACAAAGGGGCTCAAATAACTTCTAAACAAATGACTTTAAATAGAAATTTGGATTTCAAATAGAATGGACTCTTACACATTTAAAATTTCTTGGATTCAATAAAATGAGAATTAGGCTTAAAATACAAATTTTAAATGTTGGACAGAAAGTTGGATCATTAATAAATCCAATGATTAATTGGACGTCATATGCGAACTTTTGATAATATTAAATAATTGGCTGGAGTTAGGAATCCAATTATGAATTCGCGTTTTCCTTTAAAATATACTAGACGAGCGACGCAAATTTTTTTATAATCTTTTATCATCACGAATATTAAAAATAATTGATTAGGGTGGTAGCGATGCGCTTAATTTCTTCTAAAATAATAATTTCAAAAATATGAAAATTTCGGTCGCTAGAACAGTGGCCAATGATTTCTCTTATAAACCATTCTGTATGCACATGCTAGTGAATGCTTGTCTGCAAGATAGTGATGTATTAATAAAATTTATCGCCAGTCTAACTTTTGCCAATTCATTTTTTTATGTATTCTAACCCACTTTGAACAGATCGGAAGAGCGTCGTGTAGAAACACAACGCATGTGGAAAAGAAACACCTCCAAATGCAGGACGAACATCATCAACAAATCTTTCAACAACTAGTTTATTGACAGCAGTATAGTCAAATGTGAAATTTCTAACCATGTCTTGCATATCATATTCATCTATAATGCTTTTCAAAACTGGGTAAATATTAGTTGCATTATGAAGATATTCTACTACTCTAAAAGCAATAATCTTTTTATGTATAATCTATATGTTGTCAATGTAATGAGCAGTAGCAGCGATACAACCTTTTTGGTTACGACTAGTCCATAAATCAGCTGTAAATGATATGACACTATTAAAACTTTTTAAGGCCTCTATGGCTTCAAATTTTTTCCTATTATATAAATTTATAGTATCTTAACGAAGTGTATTTCTAGATCAGGACTTATACGTGGGTTGGAGATATTGTTGCATAAGTTTAGTGAAGTGTGGAGAGTCTACTATACAAAGTGGCATTTCTTCTACAGCTACATATAAAGCCAATCCCTCTCGAAATCTTTCTTGAGAATGGTCCCAATTGGAAAGACTTGAACTAGAGGCATCAAATACAAGTTGGCTTTGTCTTGGTTCCACGCCTTCAACCGGCCTCATTTTGCATGACCTTTGGATGTCTCTAAGCAAATGAGTCATGCTCGATTCGGGTTTCCAACTAAGCTCTTTACCATAATATTTGTAACATGCTTTTCAAATATCTACTCCATCTTAAATACCAACTTTTTTCTTTGTAAAATGTTGCCATGCATCAGATGACTCTTTTATTGTTCGTTTGCCTTATTTTGCTCTTTCTTAGTGAGTAGCATCCAAGTTGATTGGAGCATTTTCAGAAGTATTTTGGGTAAATTGAGTGCTTGAAGTACCTAAAACTTCATCAATTTGGTTGGTAAACTTCATTTGCACCACTTACAATACGAATATTTGTAGAAAAAATAATTTAGATTCTAATGCTGAAAATTTGACAGACTGATTTCGTGATTGGAATTGAAGAGTAAATAAGATATTTTTGTGTAAACTGTTAGCGTAAAACACTAGAATTTATAGACAAAAATTTAACTCTTTTTTCCTTCTAAAATTTGAACATTCTGATATTCAGAACAATCAAATTTGGAAGTTTAAATAATTTGAACAATCATTCCAATTTTGCGTGTATTTTCATTTCAGCTATGTTTCCATTTCCTAGATACTTTGCCCACTATTTGATTTGATATGACATGAATTTTACTATTTCCCATGCAAAAGTTGATAGGCATATCACAAGAAATGAAGAAATGTTAGATTTTTTAGTTTTTCTTTGGTCAAAGCATTAATTATGTAATTCCCCATCAAATCACCCATCAAATGCATACCCCACAATGCTTGAAAATATTGGCTGACAATCTTTCACGTTCACGGTTTGCATTGTGCTCCGCTTTTACAAGTTTCCTTAATTATTTTATATCATGCAATTCTACTTCAACAATATTAACTTACATACGTAAAATATGCCCGGCTTATTAATTATATACCAGCTTATTGGATTGAGAGAAGTAAACTCGTGTATTTACACCTGAAATTAGAAAACTATTATTATTTTCATATATTTTATTTTATATAATAAATCATTCAATTTATCTTATTATTTAAAATTTATTCATAAACGAAAAGGCAACTCGATGCATACAACATACAATTGACACGGGCATTTACACGGGCCACGGGCCTTGAAGGCCGGTTTACACGGGCCACGGGCCTTTTGGCTAGTAATTACGGGCCGGCACCTTTGGGCCAGGAGAGCCACACTGGCCTGGCCGGCCAGAGCCTACCCCAGAATTTGGGGCTCGACTCGGGCCCAAGCTAGTTTTAAACAAGCCATGAGCTAGCTCGGCTAGGGCTTTTTATGGGCTGGGCCATGAGCAGCCCGAGCCAGCCAACTCGTTATGCATCCCCATGTGTTGTAGTGTTGTGACGTTTGTTTGTATTTGTTTTTATTTTTCAAAATTTGACTTGTATTTTGTTTTCTTAAGCATATGAAATATATTTGTAAGTTTTCAAATAAATGAACAGTGTTCTTTTTTTTTGTTTTGATTTGGTCACAGCTTATGTTGTTTGTATTTGTGACTACAAATGAAGTGTTTGCAACTGAAAGAAGGAAAAGTATTGTCATGGTTTTTTGTTTTTTTATGCTTTGTTGTGTTGTGTGTATGGTGGTAATTGTTTTGATGTTTTGAGTGTGTCTTTGGGTGTGTGTGCGAGTAGTTTTATTTTTTTATAAAACAGATTTGTAATTGAATGTGTTTTGTATTACTATTGTTGTAATTGATGATAACCGGTTGATGTGCACGAATTTGTTTGTTCATTGAATAACTGCTTTGTTAATGCTACCCCATGATGTAGCAATTACAGACATGATGTAGTTACAAATATGTATACACTGATTTAGATTTATTAAATTTAATTCACAAAAAGCTTTTCATTTACTGAAATTTTTCATGTTCCTACCGTTTGCAACATAAAATTGTTCCAAACAGTTACTTACAAGCAGTTACATGTTATCATAATACATTTACAGGAAGTTACTATAATGTAACTGTCACGTGGTTAAAACATCTATAAAACAAATCAAATCATATAGGAAATCATTGTGTTGGTAATTTCTGAAATTCTGTCCTTCTTTCTTCCGTAAAATCCAACTATGTCAAATACTATACTTTTGAGGGATGTGAAGAAAACTCAACAATGACGTGTGAAGGTCTGGGTTGCACGAAAATCAGTTGTTCCATAGGCTGTTGAAAATCCAAGAACATTAGAAATGCTTTTAGTAGACGAAGAGGGGGCTAGAATTCAAGCAACCGTTGAAGTTCTCAAATTGAGCAGTTTGACAGATATATTCATGAATATCAGTTTGTATAAGATATGTTACTATCTGCGAGAATCTAGGCATTTATTGAGTAACAAGTCATCCATACCGTCTACGTTTTACAAGAAATACTTTTATTGTGGAAATAATTCAGAAAAGTTTCCCTTTCAACATTTTCATTTTTTGTTCGTTTCTTGAGGTACAAGAAACAGGTCATTCTTAACAAGCACCTTTATTTGGTGATATTTGTCTCCCCATTTTTGTTTTAGCCTTTTTTTTAAAAATATTATTGTTCTTATTTTTTGCCAGTTTGTTTTTTCAGTATTGCATTAAGTTAATTATTTTAGCTTATTTATGCTCAGATATTATAGGAAAGATTGTGATGCTTAGCTATTATACGGGAGATTGTGACAGCAAACAGTTCTGCAATGCATGTTTCTATTGACAGTAGGGTATAAAGAAAAATCGAGTTGAGATTGGAAGATTCAAAGTAAGATAAAACTTAAAATAAATTTTATATGTTAAAAGTGTTTAACTATAAACAGAAGTTACTTTGCTTATTGGAATTGTTTTGAATACTTGATTAAATGGCTATGGGAAAAATCAGATTTCATATAGCTTGATAGATAGATATGCATGGGTATTTCATGGGCGTTCGAGTAATAGTTTAAATGAAAAACGCTTCATTATATTACAGCTTTGTTAGACGCAAATAATTGAAGGTTTGCTTTTAGTGTGAAATATAGTATTATCTAAGTTAAAAGAGTAGAATAGACAATTGATACTATTGTTTTAATGTTGTTTACAGGCAATGTTGAAATTATTACTGTTTTTACGGCCACAAAGATGAAAGTGAATTCAGGACCGAAGGATGTTGAAGAATTTAAGCAAAGGTTGTTAAAAAGTATCTTCATTATATATATATATATATGTTTATTGGCTTTTTGTATGTGAATAACAATTTTATTCTATTTCTACAGTCTGATTCTATAGAAAGTTGACTCAGGTGACATACCAGCTATGAAAAGGGAACGTGATGAGGGAACAAGTAGTGGCAACGTTGGCAAGGATAATGATAGTTCATTGCCAAAGAAGATCCGTAACATAACTGGGGATGATGCAAAATAATGTATGCTAGAATAGCAGCTTATAATGACAAATATCATCTATCCTAAAATTACTAGTTATTGATAATTGTTGTACTGAATATGTAGTTTTATTTACGTTTTGTTTCTGGTTAATTGTTATGTAGTTTTAAATTTTTATTTGATACTTAAGTACTTGTTCTATTGTGATATTTGAATATATACAACTTATGCAATTCTGGTATTTATAAGCAGTGTTTATGTTATTTATATTATATAATTTCTATAATTTTGTTCACTGCTGTAAAAATCCTGAAGTTTAGAAATTTTATTAAATTTATATGCTTAGAATTTGTAACAAATAATGATAGCTTGAGTTAATATCCAAACAATATGAAGTAAGTATTTTGCAATGCAATAACAATACAAAGAATTATAAGAAAGATAAACTCATGTTTTTTGTACTTAAAGAGATATAGTAAAAAGAAACAAAAAATTGAATTGTACTAGGAATCAGATGTTCTTATCTTTTTTCTGGCCTTTGTTGCTTTTTGTGCCTTGTTGTCTAGTGGAATCATGCCTTTACAACTTTTACGGTTGCGTCCAGTTTGTTGGCATCGACTACACTTCACAATCATTTTTCTCTTAGCACAGGATCTGTATCTTTTTTCTGTTGGTCTTTCACAACTTTTTTGATTTGGGGCTAGGACTAGCTATGACTGTATGTGTTATAGTATATCCCAATCATTTTCATCTAGGACAGGGAATACAATCCCTTGATAGTTTTTTCGATATTGCAGCTTTGTGTAATTCTTCAAGCAGTACTGATATTTGTCTAGTTGCAGGGTACCAATGACTGTCAGTGCATGTGTACATGGTATTTCGTCTATTTGGAATACCATGCAGCTACAGCTACTATTCTGAATATCAATAGTATGTGTGATGATATCATCTTGCACTTCATATATGTTCTGGCTTACTGGGGAAACCTACAAGTTGAAGATATATGGTATAAATATGTGATATGCAGTGCCAATATTTTTTGTTAAAGAATGCTGTTTTAGAAAATGATATCTTCAGATTGTTGCATTCTACTATCCGACTACGTAATATGTTTTCATACTTTGTTGTAAATGTTGTGAATGTTGAAAAGGTCTTGTTTTTGTTTTTGAATGTCTTTTGTTGAAGTATGTGTCAGGGTGACGCCAATAGTGCTAGGATGGGGTGGTCTTTTACTGAGTTCAGACATCATTCACTGACTCAACTATATTAAAAGTTATGGTACCATACCTGTTTCTGGACATTTATACCACTGACTAGTTTTCATAACTAGCTTTAAGCTGTAAGTCACACATGTTATAATGATTAGGAAAAAATAAATAGTTTATTATTTTAACAATGAGTAATAGCGTTATTTATTTAAGAATCAATAGTAATGTAATTTTATATATTGTTTACATCAAGTGACAACATGTAATCAGTAGCTGAATAACTTTTTCACCAATTTTTTAGATTATATGCTCTCTTTAATGTCCAGCACTCTATAACAGTTTTAGGTAGCATTAAGGACTTCCGATCTCATTGTTATCAAATAGGTAATTTTTTAAATCTTTTGAAATGTAAAATGAGCAGAATTACATATCAGATATCCTCTGATTCCCTTGTCGAGTTTGTCCAGCCTTTTCATGTAATGTTCAAAGTTTGTTATTGTGCATGCACGTAAAGCACCATTAAATGGCTTTTCAATTTTTTTCCCATGTTTACTGTAGTTGGTTCGTAAGTTTTTCAATATGTTGAATGAACTGCCACCATGGAATGCATTTGGATACACAATAAAGACAGCATATTCTATACTTATGTGACGGTCTGAAATTATACATAGGTGATCTCTATCTTCATAAGTTTGTTTGAAGATTTTGAAGAACCAAGTCCAAGAGTCATTCTTTTCACTGTCACCAATACTAAATGCTAGTAAGAAGATGTGATCATCAGCATCTTATGTACATGCTGTGAAAGTGTGCCTCCATGCAGGCCCCTCAGCCATGTCCCACCTACAACAATAACTGGCCTACAATGCTCTTAACCTTGTATTGAGGCTACCAAAGCTAGGAAGAGATATCTGAATCTATTGTTGCCATCCTTCTCAATTTTGGCCACAGATCTAGGGTTTGACTTTTCTAGCATGTACATGTATGTTGGTAGTTTCTGATAAGACTGTATTGGGTTACCAAGGATTATTGTTAGTGATTTTTCTCTCCCCCTCCATGATTTGTCATATGTTATGTTGACTCTATATTTGTTCATAATGTCTGTTTGTATATCATTTGGGGTATAGTGTGTTTTGCTGGAAGTGAACTTGTACTGAATTGTTGCAGCAACAACTAAACTTGTTAGCTGTTTGTGACCAGCATAGTTGCTATGTGCAGGGCATGTGTGATAGTCTTTGATCTCTTTTATGCAAAATATGTCTGCCTGTCCAAGTCTTGAATGATCTAAATGTCCAGTTGCATTCTAAAACAGCATACTTGACAACATATTCTTTCTTTTCAGATCTTCTAACTTTGTATTGGAAGCAACTCTTTGTTGCATACAAGGATAAGCTTATCTTTAGAGCTGATTGTTTCGATAAACACAACCTTTTTGTAAGTTGTCTGGAGAAGGATTTGTGATGATTTCAAATTCTGGTTCAGCTATCAAAGGATTGTACTGAAGCTGGAGCTTCATCAGTACTGAAGTCTTGATTTGTGGTTTGTCTATTTGGCGTCATATCTTGTGTGTTATTAACCTCAATGCACAATGGATATATTGATGAGTTTGTATGCATTATCTTCATGTTTAAATGGAAGAGGAAGCTGCTGTTGTTGATAATTGTGACAGGTGACAACTCTTCTCCAATGTTGTATTTGACTGTTATTGCATGTTGTGTTTGCTCTAGGTTCATCTCTGCACAAATTGTTTGCATTAGCTGGTTGTAGGTAGAGTTGATTTGGACTACCATACCCAATATCTCTCCACCTCTGTACTTGTTGTCATGATTCCATTATCCTCCAGTCCTAAAAAAAATACTGATGTCTGACATGGCTGCGTAGAAATTATATTGAATTGAGTATACAAGTCACATGGATTGAGAGTGATTTCAGTGACAATATTACTGCAAAAGGCTTCAAAAAATGACATTGAATTCATTAAACAGATATGTTTAACAGTGACAACCACAAGCTATATATATCCATATTGATTCCAGTAACAATATCAGTCGAAATGGCTTCATAAATATAACATTGAATTCAGTAAATATATGTGTTTACAGATATAAACTACAAGCTAAATATATTGATATTGATTCCAGTAACAATAATATTCCAAATAGCTACATAGAAATGACATTGAATTCAGTAAAATTTATGTTTACAGAAATAGCTACAAGCTATATATATTCAGTTTGATTTCATTAACATCATTCCAAAATTACTAACAGGAATCACAATTCATATGCATTGTTATGTATTGTTAGTAATTCATGTATTATTATCTATTGGTCTATTTCTGTAGATAATAGAACACAACACTGCAAATTTCTATGGATTTGTTCTATCTGTTATGTAGAATTTCGGCCACAATTAGAAGATTATAGATACTATATGTTATGATTGAATTGGTTGAATTTAGTAAATCTAGAGATTTTGTTTCATTATATGAATTAAATCTCTATTTCATATCATCTAATAGTTTTCCCTAAATTGGATTGAGCAGTTGAATGTAAGATTACCTATCTTCCTAGGCTTGCTGAATCGCGTTTTTTACAGAAGAAATCAGTTGAATCAGTTGTGTTTTTGTGAATTTTTTATGTTGTTGGAGATACAGATTGATTGTTAGCGGCCGGATTATTTAGTTGGTTTTGTCTTCATCGATTCTTCTTCGCCTTCAATTCTTCTTTGTTGTTGGTGGAAATGGCTCTTTCGCGAGATTTCATTGTGTGTTTATGCGTGTTTTTTGAAGTCGTCGATTTTTACGTTGTGTTATTATATAGCACCTAAAATTTCAAAATGTTGCAATTGGTCCTTGATTTTTTGAAACTGATTTTGAAACCCTTGTATTATTCAAGACAACTCTAGTTTTTAATTGCAAGACTTGTATAAGTTTTGGGCTCAACATAGTTTAACTGAAATTGGGCTTGAAATATGAAGGAGAGAGAAATTTTGATGTGAGTAGATACATTTGTAAGAAATAGCAAAAATATTATCAATTGTAACTATTTTGGTCTTTGTAGTTGTTATTCGAAAAAAATTGGAAAAATACTTCTTCTCTGATTTTAAAGATAATAAATTTTGAAAATAATAAAAAATTTGAAAACAATTAAAAAAATCACAAATAATTAAATAAGATTCTAAAAATAAGACTCCTACCTATTTAAAACTCATTGATCCTCTGTAATCCACAATTATCATCTATTACATATGTTTCTCTCTTATATAGCAATAACTGTCGACCTTTGCAAAAATACTTACATTAGTAATAATATTTTGGAAAACAAAAACCAGAAAACATTAAACAAAATGCAAAAAAAAATAATAATCATTAATGCACATACTAAAAAATAAGACTCCTATATTAATTAAAACTCTTTCGTTCTCATTTATCTCTAATTATCGTCAATTACAACCATCCTCTCCTTATCCTCAAACACCACATCGACTTCAACACAAGAGCATAATCAAATGAGGAAAAACTTCTACTCTTCAATTTATTACATATAATCTGCTTTTTTATTACTTTTTTGACCTATGTAATTTACTATATTATTATGTAATTTATTACGTATTACATTGTGTCATCGTTTATGATATATTGTTGTTAGATTGCTTCAGTCTTTTTCTGACCCATGTAATTTACTACGTTATCATATAATTTATTACACAATGTACATTGCCGTGTAATTTATTACAC
Organism: Nyctanthes arbor-tristis; assembly: GCA_963692815.1. Taxonomy (NCBI): domain Eukaryota; kingdom Viridiplantae; phylum Streptophyta; class Magnoliopsida; order Lamiales; family Oleaceae; genus Nyctanthes; species Nyctanthes arbor-tristis. The sequence continues at coordinate 16,228 of CAVNYN010212830.1, forward strand.
ATTATATTGTGTCATCGTTTATGAGATATTGCTGATACATTTTGTCATTCTTTTGTCGACCTATATGATTTACTATATTACCATGCAATTTATTACACATTACATTACCAAGCACATATACCATTAAACTAAGATATTCTTGACACCGTTACCAACGTTACCAACCTTGAGAGTTTCTCGATTCACGCCACAAAATCCAAAGGAGGAAGAATCAGGAGAGAGACGAAACCTTCAAATTAGGGATTGTTATACACAAATATACACAAATATACTGTTACAAGGATAAAGAAAAAAAATAATAATAGTAATATTAATAATAAAAAATAAAAATGGTGTTGAAGTCAACGTGGTGCGATAGGCTTTCTCCCGATTGTTCGTATAAAATTATTAGAAGCTTTTCCTCCTTTGATTCTGCTCTTAGTGTCGAAGTTGACGTGATGGTTAAGGAGATTGAAAGGACAGTTGTAACTGATGATAATTTGCGATGAAAGAGAATGCATGAGTTTTATTAAGGTAAGAGTCTTATTTTTAATATTTGCATTGATTATTTTTTTTTTTTTGGTAATTTGTTAAATGTTTTCCCCTTTTTTAATTTTTTCCATAATATTATTGATGTAAGTATTTTTGGAATTTGTTTTTAACAACTACTACAAAGACCCAAATAGTTATAATTAAGAGTATTAATCAAATTATAATAGTCAATGGGTGGGTTTTGGCTAATTACCACTAAAAGAAAATGCAATCCAGGCTTCATATGGATTTGGACTATTAATTAACTTAAAAATAAAATTGGACTAATCCAAGAACAAGTTTGGACACGAATAAATAATTGGACTCGAACCGTGTCATAAGACGAAATCCAATTAATTATAAACTCGCAGTTCCTTTAAAATAAGTTAGACTAGTGATACAAATTCTTAAAACTTTTATCATGATCAATCTTGAAATAACGGATTATGGTGGTAGCGATATGCTAAAAATTCTTTAAAATCTTTAAAACAAAATTTCTGAATTATGAAAATTCCAGTCGCAGCAAATGTCACCAATCCCCATGATTTTGGAAAGTAAAGAGTTAACCATATTTGATTGGCCAAAATCACCAGTTCTATATGTAGTAAACAATTCAATATTTATACAAACATAGTATGATGCACTACTATCAATATGGCACTCAGTAAAAGGGTCTCTAACACGTAGGCATTGACCCACCCCGCAAGAAAGCACATCACTAATCACCATACTTACAGTATTTTTGTCACCTTCTTTGTTCTAATTATCACCCTATTTCTACTCTCTTTACCAGACACTGCAATTTCTTTAATAAAATGACCCTCGTTACTACAGTGATAACATGCATTCTTCTTATCTTTTGACCTTGGCTTGCCTCTAGACTTGCTGTGCCGCCTTTGCCCTCTATTCTTGCTTCTACCTCTGGGATCATTCAAAACAGGAGCCAGTGTATTATCTGAACCCACATGCAAACCTACAAATTTCCTTCTGATTTCCTCATTCTGTATACTATTCTTCATAAAATCCATTGATAGCATACCATATGGAGTAGAGTTACTAATAATCACAACAAAGGTCTCCTAACTATTCGGTAAAGAACTCAAAAGAAGTAATACTTTCAATTAATCCTCAAGAGTCATTCCCATTATTACCAATTGATTCACAATGCTCTGGAAATTATTCAAATGCTCTGTCACGCTCGCACCGTTTTTATATTTCATATTGGCTAAGTCTATTATCAAAAAGGACTTTTCTGGCTACAGTTTTCTTCTCAAACATAGACTCCAACTTAGTTCATAATTTATTTGCATATGTCCCATGTGCTACGTGATGAAATACACTATTATCCTGCCACTGTCTTATCGTCCCGATGGCTTTTCTGTGCAGTTTATGCCAATCCATATTTGACATATCTTTTGGTTTGGAATCATGCCATCAATAGGATCATGTAAATCCTTACAATAAATTATATCCTCCACCCTAAGTTACCATGTCACTCAATTGTGATTAGTAAGCCTAATCAGATAACTAATTCATTTTAATCCACACAATTTAACCTATCTCCTATACCACTCTAAGGAGTTGATGTTCCATCTGAAAAGTTAACCTATTAGGTGGAGCAACTCAATTCCTTATAAATCCATTACTTTTCTCATGTCTAACTGATATGGGATCACACTTTTTTTCCTAACAATCCTCTTTTCAAACGAAGAGCCACGCATATGATCTTGGCCCCTCTTCAACTAATAGTCCATATATAGCTTTCTTTGCTCTTTTAAGGCCTAAATTATCCCCTGAGTGTCTCACCGCCTTATGTAACATCCCATAAAAATTCAACAATAAATTTGATGACACAACAAGTATTTTACCAACAATTGGAATAAATACTCAAATCTTTCACTATTTGTGTTCCAAGATTGAAAGTTTATTACTCAAAGAAATAAGGATCGGCTAAATCATTCCGGATATATGTGACGTTAAATTTGCTAAATTAAGGAACACTTGATATTTTTGTAATTATTAAAATTGCCAATCATAAGGCATGTGGTACTTTTGTTAAAAGAAACTTGCTATTGTTGCCAAGTGTTAAGACCATGCTATTGTTATAATTAATTAATTGATAATCTTGCCAAGTATCTAGGACACTTGTTAATTTTGCAAATTATGGATTTCAAATGACATTCAAACATAATTAATTCCTAAACACTATAAAAAAGGGACAAAGGCAAAAGGAAATTCGTCCAAAATCACCTAAGGTGGAAGAACACTATCAAAACCCAACCAAAACACCTATTTATCACTTAAAAAGGCTCCATTTCCATGTATAAGAAGATCATAACCTAAAAAGCAAGGCTTTGGAGGTATTTTCCACTTAGAATTAAAGGAATATTTGGCAAACCTTTGAGACGAGTAACTAGTTCTTTGATTCCCTTTCAGTCATGCATTAAGTTTTCATAAATCAACATAAACTTTATGCATTGTTATGGAAAGAAAGATTGATTCTTTGCCATGCATTGATATGGAAGAAAGATTGATTTATTGTATTTGTATCGCTAGTTAATGTTCTATCCGTTTTGAATTTCTTCAGGGAACATGACCTTGCTGTGTGGTCTTGGTCATTTTGGCTATGTGGTAATCTTTGTGGCCTTGCTGTGCGATCTTAGCCAATTTGAATCTTTGTGGCCTTGATGTGTGGTCTTGGCCAATTATGTGCACACCACGGGTAATAGTTCAACTAGTGATAAGGCCCATTTATGCATCAAAAGGCTTTGTGCATTCAATGACTTTGTGCATCTAAAGGCCTTGTGAAATACATGCTTTTCTTGAAAATACATTTTTTACATGAAAGTTGAATCAAAATATCTGGTTATTCACTGAGTATGTTATACTCACCCCTCTTTTCATCTACAACCATGTAGGTATTAAATTTAGAGCTATGTGGCCAGATCATCCTAAGGGTGGAGAAGATACATGTATGTGATCGAGACTTCAGTGCGTGGCTGAGGTTTTGATGTGCGTTGCCGCAATAGTTATTGTAAAATAATATTGAAAAGATCGGAATAGTGTTTGAATTGTATTTGTAAAATCTCGCACTCGATTTTAATGGAGATATATATTTAAATGCTTCCGCTCCTTTGCTTTGTGATAACATAGTAATAAAATTGGGGGCGTGACACATTATGTGGACAAAGTCACCTTTTTTCCAAGGCCCAATCTACTGCGTTCGTCACCACCTTACGTGGACACAATGGTGTACATCAAGAGCTGTTTATAGATTTTTCCAACTATCACGATTCAACTTTGGGGTCCACCACCTCTATTAGCCAACATCTAGGATCTCTCACGCGCACCCGTATGGTTAAGTCTGGTTGGCTCTGATTCTACTGTTGAGAATTTAACTAATTTCCCTCAAGCCCGTGTGATTAAAATAGGCAATCGATATATCAAATAATAATATAAGTGCGGAAACGTAAATAACAAGAATTATTTTACGTCATAAAACCTTCCAATGAGAAGGGAAAATCGACATAGCAAACCAATAACTTTACTATCACCAAATAATAATAGGAATATGTTGTTTATCTTCTCAAGATTCTTGCTTTAAATCAAGAGATAACTACACACAATCACAACCATGCAACAGTATCAAGAATAACATTCTTGGCACTGCAAACGAACTCTTCTAACAATAGATGGAACCTAGTAATCAAATATAAGAGATGAAGAAAATATCACCTAACATATTCTAAGAATAAACTTAGAGAAACCACTACTTGAAAAAGATGAACACCAGATTCAATGTCAAACTCTCGCTCCAAGTAGAAAGAAAAACGATTAAATTTTTATTCTAATTCTCTGGTATATTTGCCATGATGCGTGGATATGTATGTATTTAGTTCTCTGAGTTTCACTGCTTAGGCTGGTCACCAAGTATATGGATTTTATAATCCACAAATTCTTGGCTTCCAAGTCATTGAGTGAGTAACATGATTCGATTCCAAAGTCGGTCAAACCAAGCAGCCAATAAAAAACCAACTTTCAAGCTTAATAACTTTCCTAGGCTGAACCTTATTTAGCCCAACATACTGACCGGGCAATCAACAAACATCCATGAATGAATCTATGGGCTTCTAAAGAATAGGCTTTCTTCAGCATTCTCTAAGAGCCACTTTATCGATTTGTTGGCAGGGTTAACTTGACAAATACCCTTTTTTTAATACCTTTTCTACCATTGAGATATATTAAGGTTTTTTTTTTGGGTAAAAATCAAGTGTCAAATTGTGACCTCATTGTGACCAATTATTGTGACGTTATTGTAGCAAATTATTGTGAGTGTGACCAATTATTCTAACTTTATTGTGACCAATTATTGTGACATTCTATTAGTCATAAATTTGTACGAGACCACCAGTCATACCACCACAACAACTCGCGGGAACACTGAGTCACAATACATCCTCACATCAATTTGACAGAACAATGAGTCACAACATACCTCTACCACAACTCACCGGAACACTGAGTCACAACACACCACCACTCACCACCCACGACCACAACCTTCGACCACACACAGAACAACCATCAAAATCAACCCCTAATTCATAAAATAGAAATATCAAAATTTAAACCCAATTTCCAATTCAAAACCCTAATTGAACCAAAAATTAAATCAAATTGAAAAAAATACCTTAAATCAAATTAGGAACATGGAAATTAGAAACCCTAACTTGAGGCAGACCAAAAATTCAAAAAATAACCTAAATTGGAAATCTGATTTGAAATACAATCGATTTGAAATCTCTTATTTTAGATGCAACTGATCTGAATTTCAGATCGTGATTGCGCAATTTGAAATCATAGAGACTTTGGATTTTGAAATCATGATAGCAACTCACATTAGGAGTGCATGGTGGCATGGCGGTGATGACAAAGAAAGGCGACGACGATTGGGGCGGTGGCGTCACCAAGGTGGCAATTTGTTGTGATTTTGTGGTCGTTTTTTTTTTTTTATTCCCAGTGAGATGAAAGGCATCGAAAAGGCGAGGGGATTCATAAATTGCAGTGAGCTGACAATGGGAATTCATTTGGTAGAGATCGCGATTTGCACACTTTGAGGTGTTGAATCATACGATCTACAAGCATGGGAATTCACAGGTAGAGGAGTTGACTCGTGCGAACAGTCAAACACCTGATATTTCCAAAATGGAGTGTTCATACCTGATGTTTTCAAATGGGGTTGAAAAACCCTAACGAAATTTTCTGACCACCAAAATTCCATCGAAAAATACCGACGAATTTTCCGACGAATCAAAAAACTGGTCGGTGATTAGGGAGCAGAAACAAGATGGTCAGAAATTTTCAACCTAATATGTCTTCTGTCAGTGATTTTCGACAAATTTGATACTTCCGTCAGAAATTTCTGATGGAAAATTAATCTGTCGGTAATTTCCGACGCCTATTATGTTCCGTCGGAAATATGCTTTACATCATCAGCCTCAGCCGACAATTTTTGACGACTTTAAAAGTCCACTGGTAATTACCTACAGATTTCTTCGTCCATAAGAAAGGTACTTTTTTCTGATAGCACAAATTAATTATTCGCTGCAATAGTATAGAATTACCGACCGTTTGTCATTTCCGTCGGAAATTCCGTCGGAAACTATGAGCCTTTTAATCAATTCCCAGCATCTTTTTCATTTGTATCTTGACATTTTTCTTTCTTCACACATTTGTGTCTTAGGAGATAACGTATTCGACTTGCGAGAAAGATTATTCTTCCATGGAAATTACCTAGATCAAAGTATTCTTTTACGGGAGTGTTGCTGCAAATATTTATAGGTATGAATGATTTGTTAAATTCTTTAATAACTATGTATGTACGTGTGGTTTTGATGTTTGTTTTTTAGAAATTATTTATGGTAAATTCTTTAAAAATGTTAGATTGAAATTGTGTAGAAGAGATTCACTCTTAAAATTAAAAATGTTTAATTGGTCTTTGGGGAAGTTAAAAAAGGTTAGATTAGAAGTAAAGAACAAACTATGCTTAAAAATATAGTTAGTACACTTGGTGTTTGTGAAGTTTATATTAATAAAAATGGCGCACTAGTTGTGAATTACGGTAAGAAAAAAAAGGGAAATTTAGAATACAAATGACTGTTGTGAATTAATTTCTTAAAATTTGGTTGTGAGATATTTATTTTTAACATTAGTAAAATATAATTTAAGCATATTTAAGTATTAAAATACTTATTTACAAGCACACTACGAATATACACACACACACATAAACATGCATCTCTCAAAATAAATAAACTAGTATTTAAAGGTGTTACAAGTACGTAGATAAAACAAATTGTTCATCTGACAGGAGAAGCAAATTGTTGATAATATAAATTATTCTAGCTATGGAAATATTGACAGATTTAGTAAAATAGCAATAGATAACTAAGCTTGGTATCAATTAAAAATGTATTAAAAACTTGCAAAAAAAGGAATGCAATTTCGTACTAGAAAGCTAAGTTTCATACTTATCTTGACACATTGTAGGTGTTATTTAGTTGATAATGCACATGAAGTTAGTACCATATACATCATTTTCAAAATATCTTTCTTATTTTGTATTGATAGCACATATGGCTTCCAATCGGACATGGATGTATCCACATAAGCAAAATGGTGATCTGACAAAGAGTTTCAAGCTAGGTGTTCGACGATTCCTTGAATTTGCTTTCTCGCAACCAAACATTGTAGATGAGATTAGATGCCCATGCAAAAATTGTGGTAATAGAGTATGTCGCAAGCACGATGATGTAAAATTACATCTGTACAAGCACAGATTTATGGCAAGGTATACAAATTGGAGTGCACATGGTGAGCCATTAGTTCTCAGAGCATCAGATTTAGGCGAGCCATCGTCTCTATAGGATACAATAGATTGTGATCTCCAAGGGATGGTAATTGATGCAATGGGCCCTGGAATGCACGATAATTTTTATAGTCAAGATCATCATAAGTCGGAGAGATATGAACAGGATGAGCACGAACCGAATCCCAATGCTAAAAACTTTTTTAGATTGTTGGAGGAGGCTGACACACCTTTGTGGCCAGGTTGCAGGAAACACTCAAATTGTCAGTGATGTCATAGCTTTTGAATTTCAAGTCTAAGTATAATATGCCTGCAGCATGTTGTGATCGTGTAATGTCTATCGTTAAGGACATGTTATCTGAAGACAACATGTTAGAGCCCACATTTTACAAAATGAAGCGGATGCTGTCTACTCTTGGCCTCGGTGTTGTGAAAATTGATGCTTGTGTGAATGATTGCATTCTATATTACGGAGAAAATGAGAACTTAACCAAGTGCCCGACGTGCAAACACAAACAGATAAAGAAGCAAATTCTAAACCCCGTCGTAAAGTTCCTTACAAGGTGTTAAGGTACTTACCTCTGACTCTGGACTTCAACGGTTGTACATGTCAAGAAAAACAGCATATAATATGGTGTGGCACACGAACAATACATTTACTCGTGGTGGAGAAATGGCATAGATCGGAAGAGCACACGTCTGAGGCATGGAAGCATTTTGATAGAACTTACCCTTACTTTTCCCTTGAGCTTCGCAATGTACGTCTTGGGCTGTGTACAGATGGTTTCAATCCATTATCAGGGCCAAACTCACACTACACATGTTGGCCAGTTATGATTGCAGTGTACAATCTCCCCCCGGGGCTATGCATGAGGCAAGAGAACTTATTATTGAGCATGGTAATCCTATAACCCCGAAGTCTACACGACGCTCTTCCGATCTTGTTTGCAACCTTTAATAGATGAACTAAAATTGTTATGGGACGGAGGAGTTGAGACTTATGACGTATATACAAGGCAAAACATTCAGATGAGAGCAGCACTGATGTGGACTATTAATGATTTCCTAGCGTATGGCATGTTATCAGGTTGGAGTACACATGGAAGGTTAGCTTGTCCATACTGCATGGATGAATCTAAATCTTTTCGATTGAAGTTCGGACGGAAGTCCTCTTTTTTTTACTGTCACAGTCAGTTTCTACTGTAGAATTATCCATTCAGAAATCAACGAAGTAAGTTTCTAAAAGGCAAAATACAGAAAAACATGGCACAGGAGAGGCCTACAGGTGAACAATTGCAATATATTGTTGACAGGCTTCCTAATTTTACAAGTGGCACATCAAGTCGAAGGGTACAAATTGAAGGTTTTGGGCACGAGCATAATTGGGTGAGACGGAGTATATTTTGGGAGTTGCCTTACTGGCACATAAATCTCATAAGGCACAATTTAGGTGTTATGCACATTGAGGAGAATGTATTTGACAACATATTCTTCACAGTGATGGATGTCAAGGAAAAATCTAAAGACAACATCAAGGCAAGAAAGGACGTGGAACTATATTGTCACTGCCCAGAGCTAAACATAGTTGAAGAGAGGGGTAGATTTTTTATGCCCAAAGCTTCATACAGCTTGATAAGAGAGCAAAAACATGCAGTGTGCAAGTGGATTAGAGAATTGAGAATGCCAGATGGCTATGCATCGAACATTGCAAGTTGTGTTAAAGGTGACTCTGATTTCTATGCTATGAAAAGTAATGATTGCCACATTTTTATGCAAAGACTGATGCCAATAGCATTTAAAGAGTTACTGCCGAAACCAATTTGGGAAGCATTGACCGAGCTGAGTCATTTCTTCAAAAAAATATTATCGTTACAGTATGCAAGCTAGAGAAAATCTTTCCACCTGGTTTTTTTGATTCAATGGAACACCTGCCTATTCATTTACCGTATGAAGTGCGAGTTGCGGGTCTAGTACAATATCGGTGGATGTATCCTTTTGAAAGATATTACCATGTTTCCTATCAACCCATCTTAACATAGATACATACATTTCTATCATGGATAATTAATTTGATAGTGTCCACATTTTTTTTTCAGATTCTTAAATTATTTGAAGAAAAAGGTGAAAACCCGGGCTTGTGTAGAAGGATCTATAGTGGAAGCCTACCTGATAGAGGAAACATCACTCTTTTGCTCTCTATATTTTGACGATGATGTGGAAACTAGATTAAATCAGCCACCAACGAATGATGACGGTGGATTGTTTGATCCGGCCAAACGATTGTCTATTTTTCACACACCCTAGTCGTGTTGTGGGGAAACAAACTCAAAATATCCGTGAATTAACTGATGATGAATATATGGCAGTTTCAAAATATGTGCTCTTTAATTTTGAAGAAGTTACTCCTTTTATTGTGTAATTGACAATAGCATTTATAGTGAAACATCTTTCCAAATTCGAAGTTGTTTTACCAAATTTTATAATTCACTTTAACTGCAGTGAGTTTTAAAGACAGATGGCAATGAATTTTCCTCATGCTTCAGACGCAGAACGGGGTCGTTTGCATAATGACCATTATGTTAGCTGGATGGCCGAATATGTAATTGATCAAATAATGTATAATTTGCATAAATCACATTTTTCGATCTTTATCTGACGTTGCTTTTTTGCATCTTCTTAGGTTAGGCAAGTTGGAGAAGTCGACATCCTTTTAAAGTATTTGGCACTTGGTCCTTCTCGTTATGCCAAATGCTATGGGGTTTACTTTGTCAACAGGTTCAAATTTCATGCTCGAGACTATGACAAGTTCAAGAAGACAAATAATAGCGGTGTCTGCGCAATGGGCAGTTCATATAATGATTGCGAGCATGATTATTATCCAGTGTTGATCAAAATACTAGAATTTGGAATACTTTGGCAAAGGAAATGCTGTTACGTTGTTCAAGTGTGATTGGATTGATAATGAGAGCCTCATTCATGTTGACCCTCAGTTTAACCTTCTCGAAGTTAATCACAAAAAGATATTGAACTCATCGGATGTGTTCATACTAGCTTCTCAAGTCCAACAGGTGTACTTTACTAGCATTCCGTCGAGCTGAAGAGATATGGTAGATTGGTGGGCAGTTGTGAAAACAAAAGCTAGACATCTTACCCAGGTAGAGGGCGTGGTGTCACGAGATGATGAATAAAATATATGGGTAGATATCGCATTTCAAGAGGACCAACCACCGAGCAATATCCATCATGTTGGCATGTCAACTGAGCTAGACGTACAACTATTGGTGCGCGAAGATTTACACCCTGAAGAGGTAGATGTAGTTGACATTGTGAATTGTTTGAATCTAGATGAAGAACAGATCATGGAAGATGAACAAGAGAGCAGTGAGAATGACAAAGAAAATAATGAAGTTGATGGTATCGAAAGCAATGCAAACAATTATATAGGTAATGACAGCGAAGAGGATGATGAAGAAGAAAGCTAGACTATTATGTATGTTGCCTGAAACCTTATTTTGATTTTTTTTATGTTAATTCACAATAGAATGTTTTCCATTATCCGTAGAGATCAGCAAAAAATCCCTTTTTAGTAGTATTGTTGGTTTAGTATGATTTATTTTTGTAATTTATAAAGGAAATTTATAATAAGTAGAAATGACTAGTAGAGATTTAATTAAAATTTGAAATGTGTGGTGATTGTTGAGTAGTTCTCAAATCAAAAGTCAAATTATGGTAGGTGAATTTATAAATGGAAAAAATAAATCATACTAAACAAGCTCTTAATTAAATTGAAGAGAAAAATGTTAATTAATTAAAATTGAGAATTTAAACTACTTACGTATCAACTATAGGATCTTTAAAGTCTTTCAAAAAAAAACTTATAGGATCTTTAAGAAACGAATGTGTAAAACACAAAATAAAAAAAAATGAATATTATAAACTATAACAAAACAAAATAAAAGCAAACTCGGTGCAGAAAATTTTGGCGGTACCAGGAGGGAAGAAATAGGCACTAAATTCGACATTTTCACCGTTGGTTCACTTTATCAAAGGCCCTAACACTATACGATATGTGAGGCGCGTTCTGTTCTTCCCATTCTGCACTGCTTGGATTCTGCAGCAAATCGAAGCATCAGGCAACAGCACCAGTGTAATCGGCCATCAGTTAGAGCATCAATCTACTGGACCATCTACAAATCCATCAAAACTCTCAATAATCAAAGCAGACAAGTAACGATGAATTTGGAGCCCCTTATTCGCTGAGAGCTCTTACTGCTGGTGGTGAAGGAAGAAGCAGGCTAGTCTCGGAGGTATATACTTTATCGTCTTATTTTATGTGGCTAGTAAATATTAACTATCTTAAAGGACAAATTTATAGTTTTAACAGAGTCAGTGGTCCATTGAACTTGCACAATTCTTTTCCATCTTTTCCTTTGGGATGTTATATTGTTATTTGGACTTGATTGGTTGTAAACCTGGATTTCAGCAATGCTACCAAAGCATTATCATTTCAGCACGCATCTTTGTCTGTACTTTCCTTGTAGCATATGGTTATTTTGAATGTTCCACACCATTCTTTTAAATTGCCATTTTTGTGTGTGCACTGCAATCTGATTTGGTCGCCATATGTATTTTGACCTGTTGTAAACCTCTTAAGGATGGTAAAAGAAAAATTTAGATCAGTCAAATCAGTATTCCTTTTTGTTATGTTGACAAAATCTGTTAATTGCTGCTAATTTCCTGTCATCTTTCTAGATGTTTAATTAAAATTACTGTTTGTTACAATTTTTATTGAAATGGATGTAGGCAGAGACTTTCTTTCAAGTTATAGTATACAATTTTATGAATTTTTTCTATGGAGTTGCTAGGAAGGGAACAGATGAATGGCATTGTTGCTAATATGCTTGTCTGCTTTAAGCGTCTGTGGGTTTTGCTAATCTACCTGAAGAAAATGTTCCACTGTGCTCGATTATGTATTGCAAATTTTGTTGTCACAAAGAATTTTACAGATTCTGTGTTCACTTTATCATTCCTATGGTGCAAGCTTGTGCGTTCTTTGTTATTGGTTAATTCTGGCTTGACATTGATAATATGTTTACATAAATCTTACTAAGACATATATGTTTGTCTTTGCAGATTAATGCATTTTTAGAAGGGATTTCACTTCATTGCAACTAATGTTATTTTGTTTTAGCAGATTCGCAGTGTCTTGAATCTAATGCGAAGGGGAGAAGGACTACGATTTGAGGTTAGATTTTTAATACCAATTACCATTTTAGTGATGCAACATAATAAATAATAAAAATGTAATCCTGTTCATTGTTTTATGTTATTCTTTTTCTGAGCTCGATGGCTTGTTCTTTCCCCCTGCTAGGACTTTATGATTCTTGACCAGTCAATCTTTTTCCGATCTCTGACATTCATGATAGACATAGGGACATGCGGCTTGATGTAGATAACATGTCTTACGAGGTGAGGGAGGTCATTTCTGTTATAAACCACGGTTATATGATGAAACTTGAAAGTGTGTAAGATTACCAAATGTTCGTTCCTACAGGAGTTGTTGGCGCTTGAAGAGCGCATGGGAAATGTTTGCACTGGATTAAACGAGGAGACTATTTTGAGTCTTTTGAAGCAGCGCAAGTATGTAGAGACTAGATCAGAAGGTCAAGTTGAGACAGAGCCATGCTGTATATGTCAGGTGCCACTTCATTTTTTGTCATATACGCATGATATACATTTTCATTTTTCTCTATGAACTCAGCGTGCTCAGCTTCAACTGGGGTGATCTTATGCAGGAAGAATACAAGGACGATGAACGTGTTGGAACGCTGGAGTGTGGGCACGATTTTCATAGAGATTGTATTAAGCAATGGCTCATGCAGAAAAATGTATGTCCCATTTGTAAAACAACGGGGCTAACCACATGAGCCGTGGCCAGCATTTTGGCTAGACTTGGGGCGAAAATCGCCTTCTCTTTTCTTTCCCTTTTCCATATTTTTTTTTTTAATTTTTGGGTGGAACTATTTAAAGACCCTCTTGAGGTAAAAAAGTGGTTCAGAAAGTGAAAATAGAATTCCTTTTAAATTTAGTTAAGGATTACCTTTTATTTATTAATGGAAAATTCAACAATTTTTTTTTTTAAATTTATTATTAGTTAAGTTTTCAAAATTTGGTGCAATTTCTTTCCGGGTGAATTCTCACTAGATATTTATAATCGCTTTTGAAAGTTTTGAGTCTGCCAGGGTTACTAACTGAAATTGATGATGAGACTGTTAGAGCGTCTTCAATGCATATGGTCAATGTCATGGTCTATTGTAGGGAGAAGATAGGAACAAAAAAAATTTGATGGGTCTCATATTTTTTTCTATTTTCTTTTAATTTTTTTCTTTTAATTCCTTTTCTCTCATTTTTCACAATTTTTCCTTCTCCGTGTCATGTGTAAAGACTAAAAATACACTTTGATCACTATCTTTTTTACAACTTTTTCATCATTATTTTGGAATTTTTAGTTTTCTCTCTCTTCTTTTTCGCTTCTCTCCTTTTTTCCCTACATTTCTTTCTATTCATTTTCAATTAAAATAATCCATTTCTTTGTCTCATCCCCATAATCCAAGACCACACAGCATGCATTGGAAATGCTTAGACATGCTATGAACATAAATGTTAGTGTTTGAATAATATGCATAACATGTTCAATTGTTAGGCTAGAAATTAGGTGGAAATTTTCAAAAACCAATGGCTATATACCCTTTGTGAGCAGGGTGAGTCCTACCTCACAAGAGGCAATATAACTCTCCTCCCTGGGGCTAGTGCCATAACATTTCTCATTTCCTTGTTTGGTTCGGTTTAGACCACATTTAAGATAAGGAATGGCGAATGACCGGTTCAGGTTAGAAAACAATTCGGCATGAGTCAACCTCTAGGGTTGTGTTGTTCTGCAAGTGAGCACGGAAAGATGTGAGTCAATTAACCTAGGAAACAATATCCATTATTCACTGTCCTCAAAAACGCAATGTGTATAGTGCAGAGGCCACTTATTATGCAGAAACACAAAAATATATGAAAATATGTGAGTTGGAGAGTTAATTTTGCATGCGTGGGAGATCGGAAGAGCAATTGCATCTTTACACGCATATTGTTGCGAGCGAATAGAGAAGACAATGTATATATTCATCTATGAAGGTGCAACTCGCCAATAGCAAAGAAATACAGGTGGAAGGGAAATGTACAGTAAGCATTAAAAACTCCCACGGTAATGTAAAGATATTGCATGATGTTCAGTTTGTATCTAATTTGGGATATAATTTGTTGAGTGTTGGACAATTGACGGCTGATGGATATTCAATTTTGTTTGACAGTTATGCATGTTGTATTAAAGGTAAGAAGTCAGGCCATACATTGTTCAAATCACTATGAATCCTAACAAAATGTTCCTGTTGGAATTTTCACGCATGGGAAATTTTACTCTCGCTACTGATGGAAAAGATTGACTACACTCTATGCCATTCGTGATATGGGCATCTTAAAATCAAAAGTCTATAATTATTAAGTGATAATGGTATGGTTCTTAGATTATCAAAAGTGACTCTATTCAATTATGTGAGGGATGCATATATGGAAAACAAACCAAAGAATTGTTTCTTGTTGGAAAGGCTTGGAGAGCTTCAAAGTGTCTTGAATTAAATCAGCCCTATGCAAACTAAATCTTTTAGTGGGAGTCATTATTTCTTGCTTTTTACTGATGAGTATAGTCGCATGAGCTGGGTTTATCTTCTAGAAAATAAGTCGGTGACTTTTGAGAAATTCAAGCATCTAAAAGCTAAAGTTGAAAAACAAAGTGGATATTGCATTAGAGCTCTTCGTACTAACTGAGGTGGAGAATTCTTATCCAAAGAATTTGATCTCTTTTGTAAAGAAATCAATCTCTTTACACTCTGGAAAAAAATAAAGTAGCTGAGAGGAAAAATAGAACAGTTGTCGAAATGGCAATAAGCTTACTAAGAGCAAAGGGACTTCCAAATGAATTTTGGGCTGAAGCTTTGGCAACAGCAATGTTTTTACTGAAGTTATGAATCGAACTTCGCTAGAAGCTCGGCGTGACACAAAAGTATCTACGAGCAAGGTTTTATATGCAGTTTGTAGTCCCCTGTAAAGGGGTTTATTTATATTATTGATTTCTTAAGTCTGCGTTTTAGAGGAATATATATATATACACACATTTGTACTATCATTATGCAAATTCTAATTGTACTTAAAAAAAAAGCATAAGGCATGAAAAGCATCGAGGTCAAATATTGGGCCTAGGCGAGCGCCTAAGGGCGCCCATGCATGATAAAGTGCAACGAGTGGGGAAGCATGAAGGTGAAACTTTAAGCATAAACATCGCTTAGGCGTCACCTATGCGAGCTTTTTAGAACACTGTCTGTGAGTTATTTAAGAGTTTTTGGTTGTATTGCTTATACTTGATAAATTCTAATGTTCGTAAAAAACTAGATGAAAAGTCTGAGAAATATATTTTTATTGGTTATTGTACTAAATCCAAAGCATATAGACTGTATAACCTTCTTAATGGCAAGATTTAATAAGGAGCGATGTAGTACTTGATGAAATGGCAAGCTGGCATCAGCATAGAAGTGAAACGAAAATGCAAGAACATTGTGTGTAGATATTAGGTCCGCAGGTCAACACAGTTGTCATATAGTCCTAGGTCTTAGCCTATTTCCATAGTGATCTCATGACTTGACTTGGCGACAGTGGGCCCTGTGACTAGACTACTTGGGCCACCTTTTGAGGTTGCTGGTGTCTTGACCTCATGACCTGGTCAAACCTACCCCAGACGTCAGTTAGAAGATAACTTGCATGCCCACTTGCATTGCTCTACGTCTTTAGGTTGAAAGTAGAATAACATTAAATGTAAAGTTGGTCATTGGTCATTGTCCTTTGCATGACATCATGTAGCTAGCACTTAGTTAGCAAATCTGGCACTTAATACCGACGCTCTTCCGATCTGTGGCCTCTCATTGGCCGGGCATTAAATGCTTGTAATCTTACAAAACTCAAATCTTATGCCATAAATAGAAGGTAAGATACGCAAGGCATTAATTCTTCTTCTCCCCCACAAAATCATTGTCTCAAAATCATTTTCTCCTCTTACTGTTCTCTTCATAAATTCACCAACTTCATTAGCTTTTTGCCATTTATTACACAAAATATTTTAGACTTAAACTTCCCGTGCATACAAATTTGTTTTTTGGGTCAAAGTTGAAATTTAACGTTAACTAGTTGGCGCCGTACGTGGGAAGCTTATAAGAAAGTTAGGTCAAAAGAATCTAAAATTGAAAAGCATTCCCAAACCCAAAGACAAGGAGTTATAATGTTAAGATACCTTATGAATTAGCTGAGGTGAGACGTTTGTGACTTGCTCTAGGTTCTGAGACTGATGCTAGGAGGCATGTCGAAGCCCAATCTAGGAAGTTAGGCGGCAGCAAGTACAATAAAGCCAACCACTTCCTTTGCATTATATGAGTAGATCCTCTTAGGAGGACTCTTCTTCGCGAGCTGAATATGTTGAGAGATCTCTTATTTGAGCTAACCCTTTAAGAGAACATGCAAAGAGACGATTATGTTTCACTCCATCTATGATCCAGAGCTCTGCTAGACCAACTCCCAGTGCTTGGGAGTGCCAAGTCCCTCTGGGAATCTAGTGGAACATAGTGTGTTTAGAAGGTTAGGACCTCAACAACAACGAGGTCCACACAAGCAACGATCACCCAAACCACCACGCCAAAAAAGAGACGGCAAAGAGGTCCTTCAATTAGTCCTGATTAAAGTTATGCTTCAAGTCACCCAGCGGATCCCCAAAGAAGTCAATAGGCTACCCCTCAAAAAATCCATAAGCTAATGATTTGAGGAAAATGCTCAATGACCTCAAGAAGAGACAGAGTAAGGGAAAAGATGTTGATAATTTCTGGGGACGATCTCCTATTTTATCCTTTCAATTAGGAAGGCCGTCACGTCTCCCAAAATGAAACCCCCCCAAATTAGTAATTATGGTAGGGAGACAGACCCCATTGCTAACCTTCACAAATATGTGTTGTGGATGGAGCTCTAGAACGCCACTGGACCGGTGATGTGCAAAGCATTTACACTCGTCTTAGAAGTAAGTAGGCGGACTGCCTATAGGAACCTAGTCCAAGGTTCCATACACAGTTGGGAACAACTTTCTTTAGAATTTATCACACAGTTCATAGGGTCAAAAGCCAGGACCATCCTTAAGGAAATGATGGGAACCGTCAAACAGGAGAAATCTAAATCTCTCCAGAGCTACTTAGACCGCTTTAATAGGTAGCTTATGACAATGGAGAAAGTGGCTAACGAATCAGGATTTTGCAAGGATACGCACTTCTAGTGGGCTGTGCACGAGGACCCGCCACGCATTTACGAAGAGCTCTTGAGAAGAGCTGAGAAATACAACAATACTGAGGAGGCCATTAAGGGAGGCCCAAAGGCAGATCGACCTACAAAGGGTGAGAAGGACTAGAAAGGCAGGAAGAACTAATCGAGAAACGAAGGCCATCTACAGCCTTAAAGCCATTCACTTTATTCAACTCTTCTGTTGAGCATATTTACAACCTCCTGAAGAATGACCCAATATTGATAAAGTCTAAGCCGATCTAAAAGTTTTTAAAGAATAGTGATCAATCCAAATATTATAAATATCACTGGGCAGTAGGCCACAATGCTAATGAGTGTCGAAATCTCCGGCAAGAAATAAAAAGCTCACTGAGAAGGAATACCTTGGTGAATATATGGCTAATCGCCAAGGGCAAGATAGGCAGACCTCAACGCTCAAGCTCCAAAGAACTGAGCTTCAGCTAAAATCTGTGTTCTAGTTAGTGGAAATTAGGGCACGAAGGGCTCTAAGAGACAGAGGTGAAGTCTCATATAAGAAGCCTAGAACTGCTACCAACTATTCACAGCTCGAGCCCCCTCAATCCAAACGAGGTGATGAAGATGTATATTTGCACCCTGTGCTGAAGCTTTTATCCTAACAATGCCAGTTTCTGGGATCAAGATCCACAAGACCTTGATGGATAATAGCAGCTTAGTAAACATCCTCTATTGGAAAACCTTTAAACGTATGAATATTGACCCAAACAATCTGAGACCATATAGAACTAGGCTTTACGGCTTCACAGGAGATTTTTTCAAACCAAAAGGTCAGATCATACTACTTGTGAAGCTAGGAAAGAAATCTTGCTAAAAAAGAATTATGGCCAACTTTGTGGTCATTAACGCACCGTCAAATCACAACGCCATCTTGGGCCGACTAATGCATCACGAGCTCAGGGCGACGACCTTTATGTTACCATATCATATCCTAGTTGGGCATGGAATAACAACTATACGCGGAGACCAACGAACTGCTCGAGAATGCAATCTAGACTATGTTGTAAGTGTTCCACCACCTCTATTGGTCTTTATGCTCAACCCAGATAAGATAAATCAGCAGAAGTAACTAGCCTAGGTGACGAGCTCTACACTATGAAGTTAGATAGCTCTAGAATTGAGGTTGAGCTAAGCACTGGTGCAAAATTGAAGGAGCCCATGAGAACGCAGTTCATCCACTTCTTTAAAAAGAACTTGAATGTCTTTACATGGACTCACAAAGACATGGAAGGGATTACCCTTAAACATACTTCCCACAAGATTAGCGTAGATCCTGATGCTAAGTTTGTGAAATAGAAAAGGCGACATCTTAATAGTGAAATGTACAAGGCGCTGGTTAAAGAGGTCGACAAACTCTTAGGGAATAGTTTATAAGGGAAGCTTTGTACCTACAATGGGTGTCCAACCTAGTACTCATCAAAAAGAGTAATAGGACTTGGCGGATATGTATTGATTTCATAGATTTAAAAAAAGCCTACCCAAAAGATAGCTTCCCATTGCCCAGAATTAGTCAAATGATTGACGCGATAGCAAGTGATGAGCTCCTTAGTTTTATGGACACTTATTCGTGTTACCACTAGATTCCCGTGTTTCTAGAAGATGAGGAGCACACTTTATTCATAATAGAGAAGAGACTATATTGCTATAGAATGTTGCCCTTAAAGTTTAAAAATACTAGAGCTACTTACTAGCGACTGTTAAACTCTATGCTTAAGGACCAAGTCTATAAATCTATGGAAGTCTATATTGATGACATGTTCGTCAAAAGACTACAAGCTAGGTATCACATCCAGGACCTTGAAAGGATGTTTTAGGTCCTCAGGAACTATAAAATGAAGCTGAATCTAAAGAAGTGCCCCTTTGGCTTAGCCTTCAAAAAATTCGTAGGGTACATGGTGAACCAATAAGAAATTGACGCCAACCTAGAGAAGATCAACGTTGTTTTAGATATGCAGCCTCTAAAATCAGTTAAGAAAGTCTAACACCTAACAGGGAGAATTGCTGCACTCAATTGTTTCATCTCTCGATCAACTGATAAGTGCAAACACCTCTTCAGTGCAATTAAAAAAAATCTAATGATCTTGAATGGACAAAGAAATGTCCAGTTGCATTTGAGGAATTAAAGAGGCATCTCTCATTTCTTCCCTTATTATCCAAACCTCGACACAAAGAAACTCTTTTTTTTTTTTTTGTACTTGGCGGTCTCACAGTTATTGTCAGTTTGGACTTGGTTAGGTTAGAGGTTGCTGCTCGGCTCCCCTTATGCTACGTCAGCCATGCGTTGGATGACACGGAGCTCAGATATCCACCTATGGAGAAGCTGGCTTATGCGCTAGTAATTGAATCAAAGAAGCTTCGATCTTACTTCTTCGAGTACACTATTGAGGTCTTAACCAACATACCTTTGAGATAAAGTGTTGCAGAAACCATATTTGTTAGGACGTTTGGTCAAGTGGTCAATCAAGCTCAGTCAGTATGACCTTCATTATAAAGCTAGTGACAGCCATCAAAGGGCAAGATCTGGCTGACATTATAGTAGAGCTCACACTATCTAGACCTAACAATACTTCTTAGGAGCTCCCTACTTGGGAATTATTTGTAGATGGATCATCGACTGGTCAGGCTTCAGGAGCTGGAACTATCCTGGTTAGCCCCTCTGCCCAATATCATTGTCAAGCTATACTATATCATACCAAAAATTTTAATAATAATAATAGGGGAAGTTCAGGGACTAGATAAGTAATTACTCTAAAGGCTAACCATAAGAGACTTTGAAAGGGTAAAAAACTTTCCACTGCCTTTGACAGAGAAATGTGGAATCACCCTTGCCTTAGATTTAATTTAATCCAACCGCTGACATTCTTCCCCTTTTGTCTATAAATACACTTCGGCAATTCAGTAAGAAGCAGGAGTGTCTTTAAAAAGGTAAGTCTGGAAACTCCTCACCTAATTCCTATACAGTGCAGTAAAGTAGTGCTGTAGTACTATCAAAGTGCTTTGGAAGCACTATGGGTCTAGCACTAAGTGTCCTGCAGTGTGGTGGAAGCACTAAGATAGTCCTTAGAAGTACTTTTGAAGTACCATAGTAGTGTTTTGGGAGTACTACATGGGTATAATGCTGCAATTCCCCTGGTATAGTGGTTTAACAGCACCGTCGAAGTACTTCAATAATATTTTAGAGGAGCATTATAAGTACTATTGAAGTACTCAAGAAGTACTTTGATAGTACTTTTGAAGCACTAGCCAATAACTACTGAAGAACTTCGTAAGCATTTTGAAAACACCACTCCTAAAGCACCGTATTGCACTCGTTGAGGTTGACATAAACGAAAATAAGTAAGAAACTAATCGCGTTACAAAATTTCTTTTATAGATTTACTTTGATACCAAATAGCAGGTTATTGGAGTTATTAATTTTTAAAGCTTTCAATTTATAAAAAAATCTTTTACAGTTATTTTGAACAACTATAATGCTTCATTCTGAAATTCTTGATTGAACTCTCTTTTTCTGTAAATTTATTTATACGCCCCATTTCCTTCAGTAATATATCTGGAGGATGAATGCACATGGAATTATATTAGATATATGTAAAATTTCATCAAATGATGGAGTCACTGATTTATGAATAACTGATCATGGCGAGGATTAATTAGTTGACACGGATCTCCTCGAATATGTGATGTTTCATGATTACATTAAGCTTAATATTTTATGATGAAATTAATGACCAATCACTGATCATGTATTTGTTGTTGGGAATGGTGTTGGTGTATATTATGGATACAATTATTAATAAAGGTTCTTTCAAACAAATTTGCACCCAGATCGCCCTCACTCGCTGAATATTTTTAATATTCACATTTTTTTCTTTTTCCCATTTTTAGGAAATGGAGCGAGAATATCTAATAACAGACATTCAAGGTGGACTTTGCATTATGATCAGTTTGAAATGCATTAGGTCAATATTTCCAGCATATGGTCCTATGGGATGTCAACATTTGCTGATCTCAGTTAGGAAATGAGCACAATTCAACATGAGATTTACAACCTACATATTCAACTTTTGAAGGAAATTTCAACCAAGTTTGAATATAATGATAAGTAGTAGTAGTCTCATCTAAGTGTGATGCTGTAATATTTAAATAACTAGAAGCTTATTAAAAGTTTATTATTAACCTTGCAAGGAAAAATTTCCCTCTTTTGTTTTGACTCCTTTTTGGGAGGTGGGAAATGTTGTAATGGTGACGTTGGGAAAATAAAAGTATGATGTTCTTTAAGGAACTGATTTACAAAATCTAACTTACAACTATTACGAACTGTAAATTTCTAAAATTCAGAATATTCTAATAATAACTAATTTATTAATAACTTATGTGAAGAATGCTACAAGTAATTGTATTAGAGTAGGCAAGGCCAAAGGCATATGACAGATCAGGAATGTTGGCTAGCCAAGTATGGATTTAACCTTTTATCTTGTTATCAACCTAAAAGTTTAGTTTCATAAAGAGACAATATTTCTTAATACATATCTTATAAATAGGAACAAACGTCATATGGCTTAGGTTACCACAACATAAAAACATAGAAAATGACAACATAAAAAAAATACTAAAAATAGAGAGGAAATGCTAGTACATTTAATGAAAATATTACATCTAACAACAAGGCCCGAAACGGGTTGTATAATCTTGATTCCATTTGAGAATGGTTTCTTGATTTTGGATACCTTGAGTCAATAGGACATTAATGTTTCTTTGCACAGCCGAGCAAGTAAATCGCTCCATTCGGTTAAAGGAACTCCATTTTCATTTTCCTCTTGGACACCACTAGAACTTTCTGCCCTTATGAAAGTTTTTATTCTTTTCTTTGTTACACTATCCCTCGTCACTTCAAAGGCACCTTTCAGTAAGTTAGAAAGCTGGATATAACTACTTGGGGATGGAGCTATAGTTGGAAGAGCTAGAAGATTGAGTAGACATCTATCAAAAAGTTAGCTAATAAGCACACCATAATATAAGGTTCCCTCCGAATTCATGCAACGGATCATATTCCTCATAATAATATGGCACAAGTTTGGTGGATCCTTTTTAACAATCTGCCACATAATCCACAAATCTTCATCATGCACTAAGTGAAAATAGCCAGTATGGGGAGATATCTCTTTAATTCTATAGTATGCAATAGCTTAAGAAACAGTGGCAAGGTAGATGCAAGCCACAGTGTATCAGGTAGCTCAGAAATTTATGTTTCCCAAATTTAATTTTAAGTTTCAAGACGATCACAATGTGGATCTTTGTCATAAATGGCCCCACTATTTGGGAATCAAAAAATGTTAGCCAAAGAGGTTTGCTCAATAATTAGAAAGTGTCACTAACAAATGTCCCAATGACTAGTATAGAGTCCCTCTCAACAGGCACGTAGTGAAAGGCGTTGGAATAAAAGAGATGGACATAGTACAAATAACAACCTCGATTTAGACTTCAGAAATTCTTCCAACCAAAATCCTCGAAACATTTTGTGAAAGGAAAATGGTGTTTGTCAAGGTCCGTAAAACAAATAACCTTACGTAGGTCTACATCCAAGTCCTGAAATTTAGTAAACTGTTGATGATATTTTGAGGGAAAATCCCTTGAGATTGGTATCTTTGGTTAATACACCTATGCATTACCCTTTGTTCTTCGTGTTTCTGAATTATTTCTTGGCTTATTATTATTTTCCAACACTCTTCTTCTTGAATTAGTGGTTGATGCTGGAGTTGGGTTAGTTTGTAGAGCAGGAGGTCTTTCTGAATTAGTGGGTGATGCTGAAATTGAGTGGGTTTTTGGAACAGGAAGTCTTTGTGGTGGCAAATTGTTTTCTTTGTATTAATGAAGAAGTGACAAATAGAATAAGACTTATAAAGGTATGATTTTTTTTGCTGTCTAAACACGTAATCGTTGATAATGGTCAGAAAAGAGGCAAGACAAAGAGCAAGCCTTACTTTTCAGAGTTCTTGAGGACTTCAAAATTTACTATTCAAACTTCAGATTTTTTGCAGACTTAAAAAATGCTTTTTTCAGGAAAGTTGTCTGAGTTGTCTGAATGCATAGTAAATAGTGATAGGAAGAAAGGATAGGATAAGACGTTGGTTCTCCACCTGATATATATAAATATATATAATAAGATATATACATATAACTACAACTTTACTCTTTCTTTCAAATTAGCATAACTTTTGATCTACTAAGTAGATTAAGAGAATTTCTTTTCCATTAAATCCCCCTCAAGGAGAGGTTTCAATTAAGACCAATGGTAATATTTTAAAAAGAAAGAAAAAAATGTCTATACATGGAATAATTATTCATATAAATATATAAATAATAATATATGTACAATAACATGTATATACGTGGAATAATAGTTGAAATAGTATAAAGGATAGAACACATACATATATACGTGGAAGTAACTCATGAAAATCTAAATTCCTGCTTGAGGAAAAAATTGCCATGAAGACAAGATACGATGTAAATGACATCACTACAGTCATCAGTCGACTGACCCAATTGGTAGAAAATCAGCCAAGCAATTGGCAAGGTTAGTAAACCAGAATGGATATTCCTCACAAATAGCTGGGGAACGTTTTCGGCAACTCAATCCACCTACTTTTGAAGGATCCACCAAGTTAGTTGAGGCTGAAAATTAGCTCAAAACCATCGAAAGAATGTTGAATTATTGTCATGTACCGGAGAAAGAAAAAGTTAACTGTACATCTTTTATGCTTCATGGTAGTGTGGGACAATGGTGGAAGACTCAACAATATTTAGAAGATGTAGCAAATATGATGTGGAAAGATTTTGTGAATTACTCCGAAGTAAGTACATCTCAGCAATTGCAAGAAATCAGAAAATGTCTGAATTTATTTACCTTAGACAAGAGGCCATGATGGTTGAAGTATATATTAGGAAATTTGAAGACCTATCCTGATTTGCCCAACATATGGTTGCCACTGAAGTACTAAAGATTGACCGATTCTTAGAAGGATTGCGACTAGAACTTCGTAGAGATGTACAAGTGGCTAGCATTGAGGGAACAAATTTTGCCACTATAGTTGATCGAGCACTCACAGCCGAGCAAGTTGAGCAAAGAATCACTCGTGCCTGTGAAATATGGAAACAAAGTTTTCAAAGTAGACAAACCCAAAATGAGAATAGGCAAAATCAAAAGAAAAGAAACACCAAAAGAAACACCAATTCGGGTTCCACTTCTAGGGGAGATAATGATCTCTACAACCTAAACCATATGAAAAGAAGGTTTGAACCACAAAATGGAGCACGGCCCAATTGCTCAAAATGTGAGAAGAATCATAGTGATGAATGTTTCAAAGGAACCAGACTATGCTATTATTGTGGACAGAAGGGACATATGGCCAAAGAATGTCCAAAGAAAAATGACAAAGATCGGATTAGCTAGCAACCACTAGAGTCTTCTCCATGGGTGTCACTAAGGAAATAGACAACCACGATGTAATAGTAGGAAGAGTTCCAGCCGAAGGTAAAGTAGCCAATACCCTATTTGATTCCGGAGCCACACATTCTTTTGAATCATCTCACTTTATATCTACCAGATCGTTGACTCCTCGATTCAGTTAAAGTGATATTAAAATCACTGTACTATCTGGAAAACCCCAATGGACGAATCAAATAATTATTAATGAAGTAGTTCAGCTTGCTCAACAAGCTCTGCCTATTGACCTTATAATGTTAGACCTCAAATAAACAATGTCCTTCGAAGAAAAATCTTGCAACCACATTATCTTTGCTACTAAGGTAGGGAAATATCTCAACAAGAATATACATATGCTCATTGAAGGGGAGTACGCAGGAGGCACAAATCTATGAGGTCAGCCCCTACGATGCTGAAAAATGCCCGATCGTAAGCGCCAGGTCACATACGACGTTGCAAATGATTATGTCGCATGCAGTTGCCGTAATTTCGAGTCTGAAGGGATTCCATGTAGGCACATGCTATACTGGATGCTGGTCAGATTATTTAACCAATTTCATTTGATATTTTGTCTGTTCCACTTTGTATAGACAATTAATTTAATAGTGCGATGAGATAAATGGTTATGATTGCTATCAATATTGATCGAACAGTTAAACAAGTTACCAGAGAAGTACATATTACGTCGGTGGATGAAAGAGGCAAAGTCAAACCTGGTGTTCCGTGTTATCCTAGGTCAAACTCGAGTTCAAGAGTTCATAGAGGCAACCGTCAGTTGGCCATGAAGAACCTCAAAGTGATTGAGAAAGCAACTTTGATGGAGGCTAGCACTTGTATGATGATCGAGCGTATTTTTTATGAGGTGTATCTGAAACTACTCGACCTCCAAGGTGGCCTAACCAACGAGTGAGAGATGAGCATTCAAGATGAAACAAGACAATGTGTTGTCATACGTGATCCATTGTCTTACTATCACGTCTTTTGAGTATGTCGTGCTTGTTGAAGAGGGCTGACGAGCACATTGAGCCCTATCAACCTTCCATATCGCTCGAGCCCAATGAAGGTGCCAATGTGGATGACTATGTTGACCCTACAGTCGATAGCAATACTTTGGAGGAATGCATAAGGGGCTCTCGGGAAGTGAGTTGTTCAGATAGGTATGGTTTCATCAAGCGAATGTGTGTTGGTTGACTTGTATTGCACTCAACAAATCCGTGTTCAATAAAACTAATATACATTTTATGCCTCATGTCTAGGTTCTATGTTGTAGTAGGGGGAGGGCCATTGTTGACCTTGCCAACGAATATTGACAAATGCCTGACTATTTTTTCATTGTGGCTGGGCGTAGAAGTTTAGTTTGTTTGACATGTGCAGGGTTACATTTGTCTCTGGAGCTAATATAATTTGTATAATTTACGTGTTGCTTACATTAACTTGTGTACTTCATGTGTTGGTTGACAATCTGTAGTGTATTGTGTTGAAATGTTATGTGTGGTTGGTGTTTTATAATTTAGGTTATCGTTGTATTGTGGAAAAGTTATTCTCCGTTATTATAGAAATTCAGTAGGGATTCTGTCGAAATTTCAGCGTAACTATGACTGAAGCTTTTTTTTTTTTTTTCTCATACTAGCTATCGGACACTTCCATGATTTAACATAAAAGGAATTATAGAAACAAGTACGATAGTACGTACTATACAAAAAAAAAATAAAAATTAAGTATCAAAATGAGAATCTGATTAAACCAACACCTACGCGCACTGTAGAACCAACTAAAGACAATAAAACTAATTTCTATTGTTATAAATTTAGTTCATTGAAAGACTCAATTTAGACATACATGAGCACCCTAAACATGTTCGGATTGAAAACATTGGGATAGTAAGTTCAATATACTACAAGTTTACTACATACTACATACGGTCATACTAAGTTCCAAATACACACAATAATTCATTTGGAACGTGGCTGGAACTTTACTTTGACGACTTCCAGAGATACTCCAACTTCCTTTTCTTTCGAGATTACAGTGCACTTTTCAATGAGATTAGATAGATCATCCCCATCGGCTTGAAAATTCCCTTATCTTTTCTTCCCGTGTGTTGCTTGACTCAACATGTTCATAGAAAGTACGGCCAATTTTCTTCTCATCTGACCACTCGAAGAAGTCACAGCCATAGTTTGTACACCCATAGAACAATCGCCCTTTATCTTCATTATCTTATCTGACATAAACAATGTCTGATAACCAACGTCACATTTCAAACATTTAGTCAAATACGGACAATCCCACATATTGCTATGTTGACTCTTCCCATTCTTCCCATTGCTGCACATGTTGCAATTAATGTATAAGGCTCAATCGTTGGACCGAGTTTGTACGCGATAGACCCATTTAATTAATAAGATTAATTGGGTCAGGTGGTACAGGGGCTCAAGAATCCTAAATAGATTATGGTTGGGCTAGGGTTTTGTAAGAAATCTATAAATAGTGCGCTTTAGTATCTTGAGTTACTATGACATTCACACATACGTTCTGTATTAACTTGCTAGCACAAGACAATACAGAGATCCTAGTCTCCACTAGGGAAAGTTCATGTTCTTGGATTGTTCTCGCTATGTGGATTACTGTTAGAGGCTGCACACTTGGACAGTGGTGGTATGATTAGATATACCGAATTTGCTGCTTTATTCTAGGTAACTTTCTTATCACGAATTCCATCTAAGAGCAAGTTTGATCCTCATATCCGATCTAATTTTTTATTTTCACTGTGCATGTTGTCTATAATTCCTAACAGTGGTATCAGAGCCAGGTTACTTCTTGTTGAATTTCGTTATTATATGTGTAACAATAATTGTTATTGTTTCGTATCAATTTGATATGTGGTAATTGTCAATGAAAATTATTTATGAAATAATGAATTCCGAATTTGATTTGGAGTTTTTCTGTTATATTAAACATCTGAATTTGATTTGTATTTTCAATTGAACCGAAAAAAAAGTTTAAAAATGGGCATCAGCACTACTGTGGCGGGTTACCACCGGAAGTACGATAGTTGCAGCTGCTAGACGACCGCTGCAACTACAACAGCACTGCTGTGTTACTGCAATGTTACGACGCAGCAGTGGAGGTAGGCTGTTACGGGCAGCAGTAGCCTGTTACTATTTGCTGCAGCATCAGGCATTGTTTCTAGAGTAGCGTCTGCAGCCGGTAGACGTTGTTCCAGAAGCACTGTGAGAGCCGTAGTGTCTACCTTAAGGCAGGCACTGCCCGTTGGCAGTGATGACTAGGGTTTGAAACCCTAGCCGCTGCTGAATTTGGGGACTGGGGCTATTGTACAATTTCAGAAATTGCACAGCAATTCCCCTTGTTTCAGAAGTGTTAAGAGAGCCCATGAAATTTCAGAAATTACATTAACTATCCCTTATGCTTGAAAACTCAGAGATCAGTCCCCGAAGTTTTTGAAATTTTAGAATCAATCTCATCTTTTACTATGTTGTCAAAATAGCATTTGGGTTTTTAAATTTAACTAAAAAGTTTTGTAAAATTTTTGTATTTATCAATTAGGTCAAAATTTAAACTTAATAAAATTTATTTTTGTGAAAAGTTATTTATTTGGATAAAAAAGTTGAATTTTGACTTAATTTAAATATGATTCTAAAACTTTGGACTTTCCAAAACTGATATCGAATTATGACTTTGATGCTAATAACAAAATAAAGAGTTATTTTGTTTGTCCCCTTTAGTCAATAAAATTGGTTGATTAATTGGATTAATCATGATATTTTATTAGTATAAAATAGATTAATTGATTTGATTAATTAATTTATTTCTTGTTTGGTTCGTTTTTATTAATCTACAGTGTTTAGACACTTATTGTCAATTGCCAGAAATCTAGAAATTGATGTGTTTGCTGATGTTAGATATTAATGAATATTTGTGGATGATTATGGACTCGACCCGTGCGATTGGTTGAATATATGGTTAATTATTTTCTATTATTCTTGTTCGGGGCCTTCGAGCGGATTATTTAATTCAGTTAGGCCTACGTACCTATTATACGAGTTTGGGCCTACGAGCCAATTGTTTTGAATTTTATTTTGGGCTTGCGTGTCCAGATTTCAGCGATTGTGCCAATTAGTATAGGACACAAGTTGGAGATAGACCATAGAAAGACAACTAGTATAGGATACATGTTGGAGAAGAAAATGGAGACCGTTACATTTAGCATTTGATGATTGAATGCAATGTCCCCTATGATTTGACTGACTACTCTTCTTTATGGCTTGAGAAGACTAGATAGATATCGTCCATAATCATCCATCATATTTATTATGTATTGATGATTGCATGTGTGATGCTATTTTAATACATAATCGTGAGTGATGAGACCGATCCCCTAAAAAATATTAAATTTGTTTTTATTGTTAATATAGGCCTTCCACTATTATAGTGAAAACTGAGAGTTCATTGCCGATGTCATTCAGACGTGTACCAGCTCTTCCGATCTCTCGTTCGTGGACATGCTTTCTAGCATGAAACATTTTTCTAAACAGTGGGTTGAATTTGTTTCTTGTTGAGTCACTCAAGGAAATAAAATTTTAGAGGCATTTTAAGTAAAGTGCATAAGATGTACGTGGCAATCAGTTGTCTACATAATGATCTAGGAGTCATATTGAGATGTGATTGATAACGTATCTATCTGAATGCTTTGTTGGGATTTGTTGAGTCATTCAAGGTTCTAGTAAAGCAAAAAGGGTCCTAGCCTACTGAAAATAAAAAGGATTTTGTTAATTAATGTGAAGGGGATCATTAATTTAGTGGGAGTATAATTAATTTAATAAAAGTTCATGTTAAATTAATTTATTTCATTTATTAATTGTTCTATATTTTGTCATTTCAGTTTGTTGAATAATGAGTAATCACATTAACTTAATAGGCATAACTGATGCCAACAAGCTTAGCTTATTAGGGAAAATTTATTTAGACTGGCATCGCAATTTGAAAATAGTTCTCAGGCATGAAAAATTGCATATGTTCTTGAACAGCCGCTACCGGAAATTCCTAATGAAGAAACTACTTTAGAACAGGTGGAGACATACAATTGTTAAATGGATGACGATAATATTGCAACATATGTGATGCTTATGGCTATGTATCCTGAATTGCAAAAGCAACACGAAGATATGAATGCTTATATCATGATATTTCATCTCAAAGAGTTGTATAATGAACAGTCTCACAATGAAAGTTATGAAACATTCAAAAATCTATTCAGGGCTGTAATGGCAGAAGGTTCTTCAGTTAGTGTTCATGTACTGAAGATGATTGGTTACATTGAAAAATTAGGCCAATTAGGTGTTGTTATGGACCATGAACTAAGTATTGACTTGGTTCCTCAGTTACCTCCTAATAGTTATTCACAATTCGTTATGAACTTCAATATGAACAAGAATGAATGTACCCTTCCTGAGCTGTTAAACGTGTTGAAGACTGTTAAGCCCAATGTAAACAAAGTTCAGAGGCAAGTCTTGGCTATAGACTCCTCAAAGGGCACTAAGAGGAAGTTTAAAAAAACCTTTAAGAAAGGTTCCAAGAAGGCCAAAGACAATGGGAAAACAGTTAAGCTTGACAAGAACAAATCTCAGGCCAATGCTACATGCTACCATTGTGGAGGCAAAGGGCATTGGTGGAGGAATTGCAAGGCTTACCTCGCTACCTTGAAGGGGAAGAAATCTACTGAGACTTCTACTTTAAGTAATTATTTTATCTAGGTTAATATGACTATTTCTTTAGCTTCTTGGGTATTAGATACTGGATATGGATATCATATTTGGACAAATATGTAGGGGCTAAAGAATAGGAGACCGTTGCGACGGGGTGAAGTGGACCTACGTGTTGGGAATGAAGCAAAGGTTGCTGCCTTAGCTGTATGAACATATTATTTATCATTGCCCTTAGGCCTTGTTTTAGAATTCAAAGAATGCTATTATATTCCTACTATTGCCAAAAATATTATTTCCAATTCATGTTTGGACATAGATGGTTTTTTCATTGATATTAAGAATAAATATTGTTCTTGATATCTTAATAATGTGTTTTATAGTTGTGGGAATTTTTTTAATGGCATTTACATTCTAGACTTAGAGCATCCTATAAGGAGTATAGAATGCAAAAGGCCAAAAATTGGTAATTGCGTTAATAATTCATACCTTTGGCATTGCTGACTTGGTCATATAAATGAAAAACGTATTACCAAGTTACATAAGAATGAATACTTGGACTCAAGTAATTATGAATCATTTGATATATGCGAATCATGCCTCTTAGCAAGATGACCAAATCTCTCTTTACTAGAAAAGGAGAAAGAGCTGCAGACTTATTAGCACTCATACATACAGATGTATGTGGGCCAATGTCTATTAATACTAAAGGGGGCTTTTCCTAGTTTATTACATTTATTGAAGACCATTCTAGATATGGTTTTGGATACGTGATGAAGTTTAAAATTGAAGCTCTTGAAAAGTTTAAGAAATTCAAGCAGGATGTGGAAAAGCAAACTAGAAAAAGTATTATGACAATAAGATCTGATTGAGGTGGAGAATATTTGAAGGGTGACTTTTTTGATTATCTAAAAAAGAATGGGATTCTATTGCAATGGACTCCACTATATACACCAAATCAAAATGGTATATATGAAAGGAGAAATCTCACACTGTTAGATATGGTATGATCCATGATGAGCCATGCAGTTCTTCCAAAAATGTTTTGGGGATATGCGATCAATACTGCTTGTTACACACTAAACCATGTCCCATCTAAGTCGGTTGATAAAACTCCATACGAGTTATAGACTGGCAAAAGACCAAATTTGTCATATTTAAAGGTTTGGGGGCTATGACACTTATGTGAAGCATATTGAATCGGATAAGCTTGATGCTATATCCGATAAATGCTTCTTTGTAGGATATCCAAAAGAAACATCTAGATATTAGTTCTACGAACCCTCTGAGATGAAAGTCATCATATCTAAACATGCTATATTCTTAGAAAAAAAGTTTATTCTAAGAGGAAATAGTGAAAGTAAAGTAGATCTTGAATAAGATCACGAAACTATAGTAGAAGTTAACCGATTAGATCTCCAACAGTTGAGCTTTCATTGGATGAGGTAGAAACTGGTAATAGGGAAACATCAGTTCCTAAGGACATGTCAGCTCTGAGGCGTAAGTTGAGTAGAGTTATTCGTCCTCCTCAAAGATATGATCTGATGATTATGAATGATACATTGTTAATTGAGGAAGGTGAACCCACTACTTATGTAAAAACAAAGTCAAGTGTTGACCCAAAGAGATGGCAATAAGCCATGGAATCTAAACTAAACTCCATGTATGAAAATAAGGCTTGGACCTTTGTTGATCGACCTAAAGAGGTGAAATCTGTAGGCTGTAAATGAGTTTATATGAAAAAGATCGACATGGATGGAAAAGTTCAAACTTATAAGGCTAGATTGGTGACAAAAGATAATAATCAAAGACAGAGATGACTTTGATGAAATTTTTTCACTGGTAGCGATGTCTAAGTCAATTCAGATTTTGCTTGCAATGGCTGCCTATCATGACTATGAGATTTGGTAGATAGATGTCAAAACTGCATTCCTCAATAGAAATCTTAGTGAGGATGTGTGCATGACACAACTTAAAGGTTTTGAATCCAATGAGCCAAATAAAGTATGTAAGCTACAAAGGTCCATATATAGACTAAAGCAAGTCTTTAGGAGCTAGAATCTTCATTTCGATGCGACAATCAAAAAGTTTGATCTTATCAAAAATGAAGATGAACTATGTGTGTAAAAGAAAGTGCGAGTAAAATTGTGTTTCTAATTGTATATGTAGATGGCATACTCCTATTAGGAAAGAACATTCCTATGCTAAAAATAGTAAAATCATGATTGTCAACTAACTTCTCCGTGAACGATTTGGGAAAGGTAGCATATGTTCTTGGGATTAAGATCTATAAAGATAGATCTAAAAGATTGCTTAGCCTAATACAATCTATGTACATAGATAAAATCTTGAGAAGATTTAAAATGGAAGAGAGATCGGAAGAGCATCGTGAATCTATCCCATAGGGCATGGGATTAATCTCTCAAAGAATTTGTGTCCAAAGACATAGGTTGCGAGAGATCGCATGGATAGGATTCCTTATGCTTCTGCAATAGGATCTATCACGTATGCAATGCTATGTACAAGACCAGATGTTTCTTATGCTTTGAGTGTCACAAGCAGGTTCCAAGCGAACCCTAGAGAGAAACATTGGATAGCAGTTAAGAACATTCTTAAATACTTGAGAAGGACTAAGGATGTGTTCTTAATATATGGAGGAAATAACAATGAACTAAGAGTGCAGGGGTATACTAATGCTAGTTTTTAGTCTGACAAAGATGACTGTAAATCCCAATCCAGTTATGTCTTTACTCATAATGGCAGCACTGTAAGTTGGAAAAGTACCAAACAAGCAATGACTGCCAATTCAACAATGGAAGCCAAATGCACAGCTGCTTTAGAAGCAGCAAAGGAAGCAGTCTGGATCAAGAAGTTCATCACTGAACTTGGACTTGTTCCTAACATTGTTGGCCTAATATCTTTGTATTGTGGCAACAATGGAGCCATTGCGTAAGCGAAAGAACCCAGGTCTCATCAACGGTCTAAGCATGTATTAAGGCGATATCATCTTATTAGGGAGATTAAACGAAGGAATGACATAAAAATAGACGATAATGTTGCAGATCCATTGACAAAGCCATTGTCACATGATAAGCATGATAGTCATACCATGTCTTTGGGTATTAGATATATCAGTGCTCTTCCGATCTGTTTGTTTGGATTTTAGTGTTATACTATTTTGTTAGAGATTTTGAGTATAAACACTTATTAATGAATGCATTTTAATGGCAAATCTATTGTTTTCATAATTATTATTGTCTTAGTAATCAAAATAATAGAGTCCGTAGAATAAGACCAGAGTAAATTGTTAATCACTATAGGTTGTGATTGTGAGATGCGTATTATCACTTATTCTTAAACTATCCCTAGTTGAGGCGACTACAAGATATGGATACTGTCGTTGTAGATTAGTCTGCACATATTACATTTCTTTCCTATTAAGAAAGTAACAAATCTCACGAGTAAGAATGTGGAGACATTTGAATGAACACATGGATACTTTGTTAGTAGAACAAGCATTAGATGACCTGGCTAGAGATACTACGTGGATATTATCCTAGAGTCAGTGTTTGATCTCTAGTGAACGGTTGTGGAATTGGTCCTTTGACTTGAGGATACCATAGTATCTTATGTGATGATTGATATACTTAGGCGGACATTAAATGAGACTCTAGCCATTAGTTATCAAGGATATGCCGTACATGTATAATGAAAGTTTCATGAAGGTTTTGAGTATTCAAGGTATGATTGTGATTGAAAGGAGTTTCAATCATGATCATGAATTTATCAACATCAAGTCTATGTGAAAAACATAATTGGTTGAAATGAGATTGATACTTATCCATATTTCTTAACCAATTGGGTTATATTAATGAAGGGATTATATTTCCATGGTAACCATACATGGAAAGGTCTTGTCATACCACATGACATCCCGTCACATGGATTGCCTCGACACATGGCTAGATGTCAATCTTGGATAGCGTCATAAACTGATCGATCTAGGTGAATTGATGATAAATTAAAATAGAGGTTTTAGTTTGTCTTATTCTAATTAGATTAGAATAATAGTATCATGATGTTTTCCATCGTGAGTGGGAGTCTAATGGGTCACACACAAAAGGCAAGAATCATAGTCTCAGAATTGGACCTTGTCCAAGTGGGAGATTAATGTACAAGGCTCAATTGTTGGACCATGTTTGTACATGATAGACCGATTTAATTAGAAAGATTAATTGGGTCAAACCATACATGGGCTCTAGAATCCTAAACAGTTTAGGATTGCGCTAGGATTTTGTAAGAAATCTATAAATAGAGCGCTTTAGAGTCTCGGGTTACTACGACATTCACACATACATTTTGTATTAACCTTCTAGAACAAGATAATACAGAAACCCTAATCCCCACTATGAAAAGTTGGTGTTCTTGGATTGTTCTCCCCATGTGGATTACTGTTAGAGGCTGGATGCTTGGACAGCTATGATGTGATCAGATATACCTAATTTGCTACTTCGTTCTAGATAACTTTCTTATCACGAATTCCATCTAAGAGCAAGTTTGATCCTGTTGTAGGAATTGTAGTTTTGATTTCTACTATGCATGTTATCTATAATTCCTAATAGCACCTACAAGCCTGTAAGAGTAAAAAATATTATATATTCAGCCCGCAAAAATTTTCTCACTCTTTGCATACTCTACGCTTAAAAAAACTATATAAGCTTGACAAGGCCGAATGGAGATACTCAACAAGAGAGTAACATGTAAACAGAGCTGAAATATGTGGTACCTAGAAAATCACTTAAACATACATTTTTTCTAAATTTTTCATTTAAAATTTTTGCTTCTTTTATTTTTTTTATTTTTTGATACTTTTGCAGTTGTTTTAAAGTCGAAATATGTGCAACATATTGATATTTTTGCAATTACTTTAATAAGAGTTAAAAGCTGAATGTAAATTTTTAATATAAATATTTTACTTTACAATTATTTTTTACTTTACTCAAAATATATATAGCTCAATCTTTCTAAATTACTTCCATTCAGTATTAAAATGGTTTCTATGAACTTTGTATTCAATCTGACTTTCATTTTCATCAAACTTATCTCAAATGTAAGTTTTTGAATTTTCGAATCTCTTATAAAATTTTGCCCATTCTCTATTTTTATGGCTTTTTTGAAATATTTACTACCACATTACAAGTGAAACATATACTTCAATTATTTAGTTGATTTTTATTTTTCAATTCTCTTTTAAGTAATTATCGAGCCGAATTTATTGTAAAGCTAATGTATTATTCACTTCACTTTATGGTCAACATGTGACCTATCTATGGATACTAATACAGACAAAGTAATAACAAATTCCTACAAATAACATTTTCCACTTCCCCTCTTTTATTTTGTGCAATCTTGTTGACTGATTGTTATTATCTACTCTACTTGAGGGGTGATTTCATACATACCGCTTGACATTTTTTCTTTTGGTGACCACCTCTGTGAAAGGTGATTGGATGAAATAGTATTGTTGAATACTTACTCAACTACTCTTTGCAACTAAACAAACATCTCAAAGGTTCTTTTTTCCCCTTATTTTCAATTGATATAGGATTTTTTTTT
Source organism: Nyctanthes arbor-tristis (assembly GCA_963692815.1). Classification (NCBI taxonomy): domain Eukaryota; kingdom Viridiplantae; phylum Streptophyta; class Magnoliopsida; order Lamiales; family Oleaceae; genus Nyctanthes; species Nyctanthes arbor-tristis. The sequence continues at coordinate 52,880 of CAVNYN010212830.1, forward strand.
TAACTTGATTATTATTTTCCACAGTTGTGAGGCAGAATTTTGTTCATGTTTGTGCCCTGGTGATTATCTTAACGCTTTCTCAAGTTTAATCGTTATTGGTTTGACTATTCTTGTATATAATTGTGATACGGACTAGTGACAAATACTGAGTACAATCAACTCCCAAATTTGATGTATCTAGTAAAGTAAATCGAATAATACAAATATTAGATGTTGAGCATCAAATAAGTGTTACATGAAAAATAGTCAGTCACAAATATGTATAGTATTCAGCAAGCTCAATCAACTTTATCCATTTTCCATTGCCCATTGACTAGATGGAATTTGCCCAAATTAAAGACATGGAACAGAGCACAACACATGGAATTTGCCCAAATTTAATGCATGGACTAGAAAAAGATAAAAGTCTCATGGACCAGGAAAAGATAAAAGTCTCTATCATCTTTATTTATGAAGTTATCTGGCTAAATAAGCAGAATAGAGCATATCACATGGAATTTGGCCAAAATGCCAATTATCTTTCTACTTAAAACCGTGGATTTCATTCTTTACCCAAATGACCAAAAAAAAAAAAAAGAAAAAAAAGGACTGATGAAATAACATGTGTAATGATTCCTTGTTTTCATATAATCATATAAAAGTCCAAAGACAAGAAGTAGACACACAATTACATCTATCAAAATAACAAAGATTGTGGCCACCAGGTCGCCAGGTCAATGAAGGTCACAATTAAAGGATCTAAAAAGTAGGCCCTCCATGCCTAGTTGGATCTAACGGCTTAAACATGCCAACAACCTAGAGACCTGAAAGCTTGGAGTCGCCCAGTGACCTGAATAGCTCGTTACCACTCACACTTTGTGTATTTCAGCATTGAGGTCTCTAAATCATTATTTCTTCCAAGTCGTGAGGTCGCGGTCTTCAGAAACATTAGCTAGACAGCGGCTGACAAACCCATGTGTGAAGCCTTATCCCTTAGCACTGATGGGACCCCTGTATTAAATGTGGCTACCAGCTCCATACAGAGTCCGGACAGCCATCAGTCAAAAGATAAAGGCCAAGTCTCAGTTGATGTGACCCAAATATCATCTTTGTGGGCCCGATATTAAATGCATGTAATTATTACCCCACGAAATTATGTGCTATAAATAGCCACAAATGAAACTGGGAAAGATGTCACTCTCATTCTTTTTGTCTTTGGTGTATTTACTCCCCTTTATTTATTGTAAACATTCTCTCAGCTTTTACGTTTATTGCTCGTATCAATTCAAATAAGAATTTCCTACATAAACAAATCTTGTTTGTTGAGTCGAAAGCTAAATTTGACGTCAACAAATTGGTACTGTCTGTGGGAAAGCTTACTAACAGCTGTGTAAAAACCAACGTCCATAAAAAACTTACCTCCGGCGAAAGAAAATGAGTGGAAGACACTCCGAAAGCCAAAAACAAGAGGCAATAATGTTAGATTGCCCCCCAGGTTTTGAAAAAATAGAAATGTAACCGGCGCTGGCCCCTCATGTCCCGCGGTAGAAACAGAAATAGTGACTCTCCGGCGACAGATGGAGGCCCTCGCCGATGTGCTCTTCCGATCTTTACAACAAAGTAACCCGTAGGCTTCCCAACAAAACATAATGGAATCTCCCTGTAACGACTCCTCTTGGTGTACTGAAAATGTTGAAAGAATGCCAACAAGGATGAACCCTCCATGGGAACATGTTAGGAAAAGGCTGAGCTTTACTTTGACGCAAAACTCTGGTCAACCAGCTTCCAACGCGTAGGCTGCACTAGTTCCCTGTAGAAATGCGGCTGGAAGCAGCATTTTCACAAGATTGGGATCATAGGCTCAATGACATCCCTGGAGGCCGAGGTCGCCTGAACCCCAGGGACCAAGTGAGCATGGGCAGTGGAGGAAAAGCTCAATGCCTACTCATCCCTATAAACGTACATTAAGCTCATCTCCGAGGACTCCTTGAGGTCGACAGTCAACCTCTCAACAAGCCCACGAACTAGGCAATAAGAGGAAATGACTCAGTGACCTCGAGCAGAAACAGTCCAGAGGAAAGAAAGCACCCAGCCAGTGTAGGAATCCAAAATCATCCTCCACTCCCAAGCCGATCACCGCCCTCAATGTTTCACTGGAATGCATTTTTGACCTCTTGAAGGGCAACCCGATCTTGCTCGAAGCAAAGCCCATAAAGAGGTAGATGAAGAATGCGGACCAATCTAAATATTATAAATATCACAAGGCCATGGGGCACGACACAAACGACTGTAGGTGCCTAAAGTGAGAGATGGAATAGCTGATTGGACATGGATGCTTGGGTGACTACATAGCAAAACATCAAGGGTAGGATAGGCAAGCTCATCCTCTAGTAGACCTCAAAACCTACGCTCCACAGAACCAACCTTCCGCCGCGGTCCGTATGCTTAGCAGCGGAGACCTTAGCATGGAGGGTTCTAGGGGACAGAGGCGAGGTCTCCTGCGTGAAGTCCAGATTTGCTATCACTCACCTAAGAAACAAATCCTTTCCTCTCAAGAGCTCCTTCTCCCCTCGTTAGAAGGTGCCACGGCCAGCTGAACCCCCACGTGATGCCGCGCCAGTAACAGGAGTCAAAATTCATAAGACACTGGTAGATAACAGCAGCATTGTAAACATTATCTACTGGAAAATTTTCCAACATATAATGACAGACCAGAGAGATATAAGTCTTTATGGAGCCAAGCTTCAAGGCTTCACTGATTAGGTAGAAGCTAATGGTCAGGTTACACTTCTTGTGCAATTAAGAGATAAACCCTGCAAAAGGAGAATTATGCCAGACTTCGTTATTATGGATGTGCCTTCAAGTTACAACGCCATCCTCAGACGACCCATCTTGCATGAACTTTAAGCCGCGACTTTGACATTCCACTACGCCATGGAGTTTTCCACCAGCTAAGGAATTGCTATCATATGAGGTGACCAACATGCCTCGCCGAAACCCAACCCAGATTGTATCACAAACATAATGCCTACGTTAGAGGTTCATACCCTTGATCCTAGGGCTGATGATTCAAGGGCTCAAGCTCACCCAGGTGACGAGCTTGAGACTGTAAAGCTAAGTGACAACGGGTTAGAGATAGAACTCAAAATCAGGGTGGGATTGAAAGAGCCAATGAGGACTTAGCTCGTTTAATTTCTAAAACAAAATCTGGACGTCTTCACATGGGTCCACGAGGACATTGAAGGGATTGATCCTAAGCAAGCTTGCTATAACCTTAACAATATTGATCCTATGGCCAAGCCTGTAAAACAAAAGAGACGACCTATTAACGGCGACAGGTATAAGGCCCTAGCCAAGGAGGTAGACAAGTTATTGGAGAATAGATTTATAACGGAGGCGCTTTACCCTCAATGTATAGCTAATCCCATTATGGTAAAAAAGAGAAACGGAAGATGGAGCATCTGCATTGATTTCATGGAATTGAACAAAGCATGTCTTAAAGACAACTTTCTTTAACCTAGGATCAATCAAATGGTTGATGCCACTACTGGCCAGGAACTACTACACTTCATGGATGCTTACTCCAACTACCATCAAATCCCCATGCACCTAGACACCTATTCGACGAGGAGCACACTTCATTTATAACCAACAAAAGACTATAATGCTACAAGATGATGTCGTTCAGGCTAAAAAAAACGACGGGGCACCAGTGATTGGTGAATTCCATGTTTAAGGATCAACTCGGGAAGACTATGGAAGTGTATATCGACGACATGCTTGTCAAAGCCCTCCAAGCTGAGCAGCATATCGAGGACCTCCCTAGAATGCTCCAGGTCCTCAGGAGTTATAGGATGGAGCTCAATATGAAGAACTGCTCTTTTGGAGTAGCCTCTAGAAAGTTCCTGGGGTACATGGTCAATCAAAGAGGGATTGAAGCGAACCCGAAGAAAGACCAGGCGATCCTTAGTATGGGCCCCCTAGATCGGTAAAAGAAGTTCAGTGTTTGATAGGGCAGATCACCGGGTTAAATCGCTTTGTGTCATGATTGACGGAAAAGTGCAAACCCCTTCTTCATGGCCATCAAAAAGTAAAAGGAATTCACATGGACAGAGGAGTGTCAGGTCGCCTTCACCAGGCTAAAAAAGTACCTTTCTTCTCCTCCGATCTATTGTTTAAACCATTGCAAGAGGAGAACTGTCCCTGTACTTAGCCGTTTTGGAATCTTCGACGAGTGTGGTCTTGGTCAAGTCCTCTTAGTTTACTATGTAAGCCATGCTTTACATGAAGCAAAGCTCAGATATTTCCCTATGGAAAAGCTCACATACACCGCGTAATCACTTCAAAGAAGTTCCGACCTACTTTCTCGAGCATACAATCGACGTCTTGACCAACACTCCTCTAAAACAGGTGCTCCAAAAGCCTGACATATCAGATCTCGTTGTCAAGTGGTTAGTAGAGTTGAGCCAATATAACATTAACTACAAGCCAAGTATGGCCATCAAAGGCCAAGCCCTGGTTGATTTCATAGCCGAATTCACACCTATTGAATCCAATCTTGGTAATGCAGAGCCCTTGACTTGGGAGCTGTACATTGATGGATCTTCCACTAGTCATACTTCCAGAGTCAGAATCGTCCTTGTCAGCCCCATAGGGAACTACCATTGCCAAGCTATCAGGTTTGGCTTCAACGTAACAAACAATGAGGAATATGAAGCAGTTTTGGTAGGGGTCAGTGTGGTAAAATCAGTGGGCATCAAAAGGTTGATTATCAAGAGCAACTCCCAGCTCGTTGTGAACCAAACAAGCGGAATTTATTAGGTACAAGATGGGTAGCTCTACCTATAACAAAATAGGCTACTGGAAGAACTGAAGGATCGGGATCAATTCGAAATCATGCGAATCCCATGAGTTGAAAACAGTCACACCGATGCCTTGGCTAAGCTTGCGTTTTGCAAGGAGGCAGGCAAGCTCAGTAGCATCCCGATTGGGGAGCTAGCGACCTCGTCCATTGACAGAACAGGAGTGATGACAATGGAGATAAACTAGACAAGCAACTAGATGGACCCCATCATCTAGTTCTTAAAGGAGCGAGTGACCGCTTTAGGCGTGAAGGTCAAGAAGCTCAGACACCGGGCCGCCAGGTTCTCACTAGTTGATGGCAAGCTGTACAAAAGATGTTTTGCCAGACCACAGTTAACATTACAAGAAATTTACCTAAATCCTACAAAATTTCCACATACGAAGTGAAATTTGTCGAACAAACTTGGTTTTCCCCACAAATTTTTTTTTCGAAGGAGCTCGTACTTCCCTACAATTTGTTTCTGCATACAAATAATTTTTGTCGGGAGAGGTATCATTTCCTGACAAAATGATTATTTGTATGCATTTAATTATCGCCACAAAATTATTTCTACATACAAATTCAAATTTATAGGTAGAATCACCTTTTCCTCACAAAAAGATTTTTTTTACAGCGACTGCAAATTTGCTAAAAAATATTTCAGCCTACAAAATAAGATTTATAGAAGAAATTATGCTTTTCCCATAAAACTATAATTTGTGTGCAATGATTAGCTCTAGAGTTGTTATCATCCTAAAATGTAATACAATTAAGAGATATGCATCCACAAATACATATAAAATTTTTCTTATATTAATTCTAGGGCAAAAAAGGATCTTTGTAATCGAGACGTACGGTGAGAGAATTTTTGTTGTTAAAATTAGTCTTTATATTATAATTGTAATTGTAATTGTAATAATAATAAATGTCGAACAAAATCAAAATAAATTATTATTATAACATTCATTCATAGATGACAAGAATAAAAAAAAAATAATATGTATGTTTCAATAGGAGATTAATTCGATGCCAAAAAAGAAAAGCAAAAAATAATAAATAAATACCTAATTATATAAAACCTCCCTCCATTAATTTCCTCAAGTATGCAAATTCCCTCTTTTTTTCAGCCCGAAGTGTATTTTTTTTTTTCACAGTTCATTCAAACGCATCTACCTCCCACAGTGACATAGCGATTCTTCTCCTAAATTGCAGTACCCGCCCCAGTTTCCTTTACACATCTCAAGGTCGTTTCTAAGACTTCACTGCTGGTTCGAAATCAAGTGTCATGGGGAATTTGTAGAATTTGTAAGGTAGCTTTAACTGATTTTTCCAGCATCTATACAAAATTTTATGCTGTTTTATCTAAGATTTCATGATTTTAACTTCAATATCATTTTCCTCTCGAGGAGATCTGTTTGAGATTATTTATCGGATTCTGGGTAAAATTGGTCGATGCATAAATAGGTGAGTTCTATAATAATCTCTTCATGTTATTTATAATTTAGATTGTTTGAATTGTTTGTTGCATATGGATACTGTTATGTATTAGATTGAGGGAGACTGCTATTAGGCAGAAGTGGAGCAGTATGCATTACCAATCAATCTACTCCAAACCAATTGAATTCGGTCTATGATATGATCGGTTTCAATTGTCCAATTAGATCTTGTCCAGGGAATAAAAGCAATATGCTATATGATCATAACCCATTATCCCTAGGTTTGAGAGCATATGCTAAGTTAATCCAGTAATATTTGGACTAGTGTTCAAGTAGACAAGTGATGACTACAACATTAGGAATCAAACAAAGTGGGCAGTCCATCAGGCTGGTGAACCCAATTTGAATTCTACTCGAAATTTGGCAGCATAGTTCTTTTCTCAATTACAAGGCGTACACCGGTAAAAATACAGCTCATGATACTAATGTTCCAAAAACTTTGCTATCAAGTTACTCTTAAAAGGGTAGTGCGTTATTTTCTAACAACATAAATTCGTCTGATTTGTACTGTTTTTGCTTCTCATTGGAAGGCTTGAGGATAATTTATCTGTAGCTTGTATTATTTTATCAGATAAGATAAAGAAAACACACCATTTGAAGGCCAAAAAAAAAAAAAAAATGTTTTTTCTCTTTAATTTCACAGTTACTTTGATGGAAAATGTGTTGAATCTAATTTTATTGGATTATATCTTCTGCTAAAAGACAATTAATTAATGTTCCCTATGCTTAACTCTTGTGAAACTATATTTTCAAATGTTAGATATGAAAAAAGCCAATATAAAAATATTTAAACAGCCAAAATTTAGCACTTTCTTTTAATTAACTTCTTGACGCATAATAAGTTCAGCAAACAATAAACCTTAAATGAGATTCCTGGGATATTTTTTACAATTGAAAATCATGTAACTTTAAATATTTCATTTAATGCCAGTCAACAATAAACCTTTCTAGAATTGCATCTTCCTTTATTTTCTGGTTTATCTAGTTATTTTTTTAAGGAATCTATTTGCAATTGTTATTTAATTAGCAATTTATATATCTTTTAGGAGTTCCAAAAAGAGCATTGATAGCAGAGCTTCCTTCAATCCAATGAAAATTAAGGTTAGTTTTTTCTTATATTTTCTCCTTCTTTAGTTTCATGTGCAAAATGTAAATGCCAAATTAGCTTGAAAAACTCATATATTCAGTGCTTGTATTTCCTGTTCATGTAATATGATCTCAACATTAGATTATCTTTTCTATTGTAAAATAAGTTGCCGAAAAATGCCCCCCAAAAAAAAAAATCTGCTTTTGGACTAAACATTTGATAGAGGATTAGAAGCAGAAGCATGAATACTTGGAATATGATATTGGCAATAAAGCAACAAAAATGGACAAATCACTTCAGTTAATAAGATTGTGCATTTAACTTAAATTTTTTGATGAGACAATTTTGATTACATGTACTTGAGAGATTGACTTTTTATTACCATGAACCATGCTAAGTTAAATAAGTCTGTCAATGTTGTCTCTTTTGCTTAGAATTTTTGGTTCTATAGTGTATTAGCCTTCTCTATGGTCATTGTATACTTAGTGGTTAGAGCTTGAAGTGATTTTAGACCCAATTTAGTATAGTTCATTTTGTATGTTTGTACGTATAAAATCTCTATGGAACCTTAGCCTTTGGAGTTTGACAAAGTACAAATCAATCAACTAAAACATATACTTGAAATTTGAATGACTTGAAATCTGAATGATACAAATGGAGTGAAACCTAGGAAAGAATAAAAGAGGTTAACTAATAAAAGACTTGGTAATTTTCTGCCCACAGTCTTAAAATATGTAAAGGAATCAGAAATGCCAACTGAAATGTTTCAAAAGAAAAGGACCTAATTAAGGCTTGGTTAAGAAGCTTAGCTGGGTTCTACAGCAATACCTCAAAGATACAAGCATTAGCATACACCCTAAACTCTCACAGCAAAACTTTCGAAATCTTAGATCGGAAGAGCATATATGTTATGGTCTTCCTCTAAAAATGTTAAAACATATCAAGGTTATTAATCCAAAATATTTACCCATGTTATGTACTTTAGAAATTTGATCTTATATTTTCTTCGTATAACAATTTTTGTTAAAGATAACAGTTGTAATATGGATAGAGAGTGGATCCGTAATCCAAATAGAATCAGTCGTAAATATTTAGCGGCATTGAGGAATTCATTGGGGTTGCAAGGAATCATCTCAATCGTCGAGGTCATTTGTTATGCCCGAGTGAGCTGTGTAATAATGGCCGTTGAGTGAAATTTGACACCATTTGATTGAGAATGGGATGTCATATTCTTACACTAAATGGACTCAGCACGGTGAAAAATTGGGAGCCAAATCAAGCTCTTCAACTTCTAACTTGTTTCCCTGTCCAGATCAGAGAGCTGAAAATGATTGTGATAATGATCAAGTAATGGACATAATCAATGATCTGTATCCAAATGCATTACACCATTTTCAGCAAAGTGATTTTCAAGATGATGAGTCGCTTAATGATTATACATTGGCAGATAACCAGACAATGAATCTGAGTAGGGAAGAGGTAGACAAGTATGGAAGATTATAAGTAGCAGCACAAAAAGCACTTTACCCTGGTTGTAGGGAGTTTTCTGTTCTAACAGCAGTTGTGGAGTTGCTACAACTGAAAGTGAAAATCTAGCGATTAATAAATGCTTTGACAAGCTTATGAGCATCCTTAAAAGGATGCTTCCTAAAGGAAATCAATTACCTTCTAGCGATAGAGATGCCCATAAAGTTTTGAAAGATCTTGGATTAGGTTATGAAAAAATTCACACATGTAAATATGATTGTGCTTTATTTAATAAGGAAAACGAAGGCTTAGATAAACGCCCAATTTGCAGTGAGCCTAGGTATGACCATGGTACTAGTGATAAGAAAGGCATACCTAAAAAAGTATTGCGTTATTTTCCACTCAAGCCAAGATTGCAACGGTTATACATGTCGACACATACCAGCTACTAATATGAAGTGGCATAAGAATGAACGAGTTGATGATGGTGTCATGAGGCATTTAGTAGATACAATAGCCTGGAAGGAGCTTGATAAAGTGTATTCCAATTTTGCTACAGAGCCAAGAAATATAAGGTTGGGCCTTACAACAGATGGTTTTTAACCCATTTTCTGATTTTGGCAAAGCATATAGTATGTAGCCTGAGATGATTGTTCCTTATAAATTGCCTCCTTGGATGTGTATGAGAAAGGTTTTTACGATACTATCCTTATTAATTCTTGGTAAGCACGAACCTGGGAAGGAGATTGATATTTATTTACGCCCTCTAATTGAGGAGCTAAAGGAATTATGGGAAATTAGTGTCCATGCATATGACAAGCAGACTAATTCTACCTTTAACTTGTGTGCGGCTGTCTTGTGGACAATTAATGATTTTCCCGCCTATGGAAATTTTATCCTACTTGTAATGAAGATGAAACATCTGAATGGTTTAGCGACAAAGGATGCTATATGGGGCATCGGAGGTGGCTACCACCAGATCATAAGTGACAAAGAATCAAGGAATTGTTTGATGGAAAAATTGAAAACCGTGGTAGACTTAGAGAGTTGTCTGTAGATGAAATTTTATCTCGAGTAGAGAGTATAAATTTTGGTCAGATTGGAAAGCATCCTAATAACCCGGACAAAAACAAAAAGAGGACTTGTGCAGAATGGAATTGGAATAAAATGAGTTTATTTCTAAGTTAGAGCATTGGTCAAAGTTAAAGATTAGGCATAACCTTGATGTAATGCACATTGAGAAGAATGTTTCTGACATTATTCTTGGGACAATATTAGGTATAGAAGGAAAATCGAAAGACACATTTAAGGCTCGACAAGATTTGGAAGCCCTTGGAAGAAAGAAATCTTTGTGGTTAAATTGGAACGGGGAGAAGTGGGTTAAGCGTCACCCAGTTTTCATAATGAAGCCAAACCTAAAGGAAAAATTCCTTCAATTTTTCAAAACTGTGAAATATCCAGATTCATATGCTTCAAGTATATCAAGAAATATAGTACCTGAAATTGGAAAAATTACTGGGATGAAAAGCCATGATCACCATGTTTTGTTCCAGCAACTGCTACCTGTTGTTATTTGAAAATACTTGCCAAAGGAGGTGGTATAGCCGATATTTCAATTATCTAGTTTTTTTTCTAGCAATTATGTGCAAAGTCTTTACATATGGATGACATTGAGGGGTTAGAGAAAGATATTGTGTACATACTTTGCAAGTTTGAACAAATCTTTCCTCCGGCTTTCTTTGTTTCCATGATTCATTTAATGGCGCATTTGCCTAGAGAAGCAAAAGTCGCAGGTCCTGTGAATTGGAGATGGATGTACCCAAAAGAAAGGTACATGTTTTTTTCTTTCTTAAATTTAATTTGTTTTCTTGTTATCTCATATTATTTTATCTTTTCTAGAATGGCAAGAGAATACAAAGACTGTGCAGAATCCCGTTCGACCAGAGGGGTCTATTGCCGAGGCATATATTGCACATGAGTCCCTTGCTTTTTGCACATGACTATGTATTTTCACAAGTAGTGCGACCATATATGAGAAGTTCAAGTATTTTGTTTACTAACACTGACGTGGAAGTTGCTCAGTGTTTATATTGAATAACTGTGATGAGGTTTCTCCATTCTTAACGTAAGTTAAGGTGCCATTTCACTTAGATCAATTGGATTTATATGCATGTTATTTTTCATATACCTTTGGTTTGCTATGTAGGGAACACGAGGAAATTGTAAACGTGAAAGTAGAATTGATGTCCCAAAAAGACAGAAAATTGTTTCCTGGCTAGTTTCTTGAGATCGTGCAAGTTAGTAGCAAGGATCACAATCAAGTGATTGTCAAGTTTAAATAACAATAATAACACTATTATTTATATTTTTAATGTGTGAAATTAAAATAGGTGCGAAGCTTAGGAGTGGAGAACTCACCCTTGTACAATGATGAATTATTTGAATTATCAAGAGGTCCACTTATTGCATTATAAATGAAATAGAGTTTGTAGCGGTTGAACGAGATGATAGGCTAAACACACAGAATAGTGGTGTCTTCATACTTGGAAATCATAATACTGATAATATTGACTTCTATGGCAAGTTGATAAGTGTGGTTGAACTCATATATAGACAACGCTACAAAATTGTTCTATTTAAGTGTCATTGGTATAATACAAACCCTCAAAAGAAGGAAATTATTGTTATCTGTGAATTGTAGTACGCTGATGCAGTTATAAGTCACTTAATAAGGAAATTAATGCAAATTAATTCTACCGTTACAAGTCACTTAATTATGCAATTAAAAGTGAGTTAATTCTTAGAATAAGTTTTATTTTCATTTATTGCATTAGTAGTATAAATACAGGTCAAAGATATCAGTTGTAGGAACAAATTTCCTGAATATTAAAATTATCAAGCCTTTTTCAATTATTCTCTTTAGTTTTTCCAAATTTTCCTTAAAAATCTTGGCTCTAACGGTGTTTGGAGTATATTTATTCCCTGATTCTTTCACTTAAAAGAATCAGATTGCTTTAAGTTGTATCAGAGCTTGTAAAGATCTGTTACTACAATTGAGTAGTGGCTGGAGAAGGTGAACAAAGCTGTGGAAGGAGTTTCTCGAGAGGAATTTCTGAATCTACAGTAGCAATTAGCACGACGCTCTTCCGATCTAGACTCGAGCAGGTTGGTCTATTAGGTGTCACCCATCTTCCAAATATGGAGCAAATGGGAGAACCTATGCATAATCATCCAAGGAATATTGGAAATCAGCACCCAAATATGCAAAATCAGTAGCTGAATGAGTCGTCTGATAAAGAAAATAATGCATTTCCTGCTGCAAGGCAGCCAAGAATCAATCGTAGAAATGATCAATATTCAAGGATAAAGTTAGATATCATTGAATTTACCTGAGACGAACAACCGGAAGAAGTTTTAGATTAGCTGAATGAAGTCGAAAGGATTTTCGAGTTCCTTGACTATCCAGAGAATAAAAGGGTGAAGTCGGTGGCTATAAGATTGAAGGGATATGCTTCTTCTTGGTGGCAGCAAGTTCAGATGACAAGAATGCAGTCGGGAAAGGACAAAATTCAGAGCTGGTCAAAGATACAAAGAATGAATCGAAGCCAATTTCTTCCATTAAACTATGAAGGAATTCTTTTCCAGTAGTATCAATCTCTTCAGCAGGGAGCACGCAATGTTCGAGATTATACAAATGAATTTTACAAGATGAAAACACTGGTACAACTTGCTGAAAATGAAGTTCAGGTGATACATCAGCATTTGATGGGATTGAGGCCAGCTATTAGAAATTTCGTGGAGTTGCAGCCTTGTTGGACTTTGGCTAGTACTGTCCAGCTGGCAATAAAGGTTGAAAGCCAGCAAAAACAACCCAGCATTCGTTATTCTCAACTTGGAAAAGAGTAAGGCCAATTTAATATTGATGCTATTCAAGGCAGCAATGGAGTGAAGTCAGCAACATTTCCAAATCAAGTGTAGAATTTTATTGCAGCCACTAGTTCACAAGGTCGAGGGCAAGGAAGAGGTCGAGGACGAGGTTTTGGAGGTAATGTTTTGGGAAGAAGTAATCAGTCATCTCAATTTGTTGGTGGAAGAATAATATGCTACAAATGTGGAAAGAAAGGACATAGATCTTCATAATGCCGAAAAATGAATAACAATTTATTGGCTAAGGAAGACGTCGATGATCTTAACATTAATGAGGAAGATCCCGTAGATGAAGAAGGAGAAGAAAATCTACTAGAATTTGCTGATAATGAAGTCACATATGAAGATCGAGATCTCCCTAATCTTGTTGTCCGACGTGCCATGTTGTCTCCTAAAGTGTCCACAAGTGATTGGAGGCATAACATTTTCAAAACAAAATGTACCAACAATGGCGACTTTGCAATGTCATCATTGATGGAGGAACTTGTGAAAATCTGGTGTCTCAAGAGATGGTGACGAAACTGAACCTTGAGGTTCAACCTCATCCAAAGCCTTACCGCATGCATGGTTCAAGAAAGGAGGTAAAATAAAGGTCACTCATCAATGCTTTGTTCTTTTCTCTATTGGAAAATCTTATTCAAATAAGGTTTTATGTGATGTGGTGGAAATGGAGGCATGCCATTTACTACTTCGTAGACCATGGCAATTGGACAATAAAACCATCCATCGCGGAGCAAAGAATGTTCATGCATTCTACAAAGATGGAGTTAAAGTCGTACTTGCTTCAATGAAGGAAGAAGACTCCTCTAGAGCTATGGATGAGCACTCCTATTTAGGCATGCGTGAATTCTTGGCTGAATTGGAAGAGCAAGGAGTTGCTTATGTTTTGTTGATGAAACAAGAAAAAGAGGACAAGTAAGCAATACCTACTGAGATGTGCACACTTCTTGGGGAATTTGCAATTGTTTTCCAATCAGAATTGCCTTTAGATTTGCCTACTAATAGGACTATTCAGTATCACATTGATTTAGTTCCCGGAGCAAATCTTCCAAATTTACCACATTATCGAATGAGTCCAAAAGAACATGAGGAACTCAAGAGACAGGCTGAAGAATTGTTGAAAATGGGGTTTATTAGGGAATCAATGAGCCCATGTGCAATCCCTGCCCTCTTAACGCCAAAAAAAGATGGTACATAAAGAATGTGTGTTGATAACTGAGCTATTAACAAGATTACTATCAAATACAGATTCCCAATCCCAAGGCTCGATTGCATGTTGGATATGTTGCATGGAGCTAGGATGTTTTCTAAAATTGATCTCAAAAGTGGCTACCACCAAATCCAGATTCGTGAAGGTGATGAATGGAAGACAGCATTCAAAACCATAGAAGGGTTATATGAATGGAGGGTGATGCCTTTTGGTTTATCAAATGCTCCTAGCACATTCATGCTTTTGATGAATCAAGTCTAAAGCCATTCATTGGAACGTTTGTTTCGACATCTTGATATATAGTCGTGATAAAGATAATCATTTGCTGCACTTGAGAGAAGTTCTCATGAAGAAAAGTTGTATGCCAACCTAAAGAAATGCGAATTCATGAGAAGTTCTTTCCTATTTTTGGGATATATCATTAGTTCTAAAGGGATTCAGATAGATGAAAGTAAGGTTGAAGCCATAAAAAGCTGGCCAGCATCTTCTGCAATTGCTGAAGTTCGAAGTTTCCATGGCCTAGCTTCATTTTACAGGCGTTTCATCAAGAATTTCAGCAGTATAATGGCCCCTGTTACTGATAGTTTGAAAAAGGGCATATTTGAGTAGTCTACCGAAGTTGAAAAGAATTTCCAACAGATTAAAGGAAAGCTTATTTCAGCACCTATCTTAGCATTACCTGATTATGAGAAAATGTTTGAATTGGAGTGTGACGCGTCTGGAATCAGGATTGGTGCAATACTTAGTCAAGAAGGGAGGCCAATATCATTTTACAATGAGAAAATGAATGACACTAGACGAAGGTACAGCACTTGTGATCAAGAATTCTATGCTATTATTCAAGCCCTCAAACATTGGCAGCATTACTTAGTACAAAAGGAGTTCGTTTTATACTCAGACCATGAGGCGTTGAAGCATATCAACAGCCAAAAGAGACTGAACAAAAGGCATGCGCGTTGGGTTGAATTCTTGCAACAGTTTACCTTTGTAATTCAGCATAAGTCTAGATCTAGCAACAAGGTAGCAGATGCACTTAGCCGAAGGACCATGTTATTGACACAAATGGACTTTACCATTGAAGGGTTTGAATCTTTCAAAGAGATTTATGCTACTGATCCTTTTTTTGCCCCAATTTGGAGGGATTACAGCAGTGGGAAACAAAGCAATTATTTATTACACAATGGTTTCTTATTCAAAGGTAACCAGCTTTGTGTACCATATTGCTCTTTGAAGGAAAGGATCATTCAAGATATGCATGGTGGAGGCTTAGGTGGACATTTTAGTCAAGATAAGACATATTCCATGATTGAACAAAAGTTCTTTTGGCCCAAGATGAGGAGAGACGCTCATAAATTTGTGAAAAGGTGTCATGTGTGCCAAGAATCGAAAGGAAAAGCACAAAATACAGACTTATATATACCATTACCAGTACCAATAGCTCCTTGGGAAGACATAAGCATGGATTTTGTGGTGGGATTGCCTAGAAGTCAGTGTGGTATGGATTCTATCTTTGTCGTTGTTGATCGATTTTCAAAGATGGCTCACTTTATTAGTTGTAAGAAGACTAGTGATGCATCAAACATAGCTTCTCTTTACTTTCGAGAAGTTGTACGTTTGCGTGGCATTCCAAAGTGAATCACTTCAGATCGGGATTCGAAATTTCTATCTCATTTTTGGAGGATATTGTGGAAGAAGCTTGGTACTAAACTCCAATACAGTACATCATATCATCCTCAAACGGAAGGACAAACTGAGGTGATCAACATAAGCTTGGGGAATCTGTTAAGATGCTTGGTTGGTGAAAATTTCAAACAGTGGGAGGTTGTGATAGCACAAGCTGAATTTGCATACAATTACTCCAAGAATTAAACTACTGAAATGAGTCCTTTTGCGATTGTTTATGGCAAGCAGCTAGTTCATTTCTATGATTTAATTCCCTTGCCAGAAACAGGAAAAAGTCATCTAAAAGGAGAAGAAATGGCTCAAAAGATGCAGCAACTGTATGAGGAGGTCGGATTGAAGATTAAGCAATCCAATACTAAGTACAAACAGCATGCAGATTTAAGGAGACGAGCTAAATTTTTCAAAGAAGGAGATATGGTGATGATATTCCTATGCAAGGAAAGATTTCTAGCTAGGTCTTATTCCAAACTAAGCAAAAAGAATATTGGTCCATACAAGATCATCAAGAGAATTGGGGAAAATGCTTATCAAGTCGAGTTCCCTAAATATATGGGTATTGATTCAACCTTTAATGTCTCAGATCTTTATGAATACCATGGTGAGGACAAAGATGGTCATGATACTAAACTCGAGGACGAGTTTCTCCCAAGGGAGGGGAATTGATGCAGTTACAAGTCACTTAATAAGGAAATTAATGTAAATTAATTCTACCGTTACAAGTCACTTAATTATGCAATTAAAAGTGAGTTAATTCTTAAAATAAGTTTTATTCATTTATAGCATTAGTAGAATAAATAGAGGTCAAAGATATTAGTTGTAGGAACATATTTCTTGAATATTAAAATTATCAAGCCTTTTTCAATTATTCTCTTTAGTTTTTCCAGATTTTCCTTAAAAATCTTGGCTCTAACGGTGTTTGGAGTATACTTATTCCCTGTTTCTTTCCCTTAAAAGAATCAGATTGCTTTATACGCGATGGTATGACAATGACCCTTACATTCTTGTAACAATGACAAAGCAAGTTTTTTATGTAAATGATCCCAAAGCAGGTGGCAGTCGAAAAGTAGTTCAAAAGATGGAGCATAGGAATGTATATCATATACCTTGGAAGGAAAACAGTGAAAATATTGACGATAATAATGATTCTGATGATGTAGCGTATCAAGAGATTTCTTCTTCTGATATACTAAATATAGTTGATACTCAGAACTGTAATGTAATTTGAAGACCACTTAGCTCAGATGATGTTCCTCCACTTTTGATTGATCCAAGTGAAATTAATAGACTCCCTCCAAGTGTAAATGTTGCAGATTCAGAGATTGAGTATGATGCAAATGATGACATTTCAGTTGGAAAGACCATTGTACATAATGTCAGTGAAGAAGACGGTGATATAGAGTAACAAGATCTTCATGGTTTTTTCACTATTGTTTCATGTTATACAAGTCTGTACTATATGTAACTTTTTATAGCCTTTATTTCTAAACCTTACTTTGGTCTGATCTATTTTTCATGAATTAACAATGCTTCTATTTATGTGCAGATGGATCTTATTTCTTAGAAAAAACGCCTTACTAGCCCACATACAGCTACAACATCTAAGGTGTCTAGAGTGACAAGTTTGAATGTGACTCTAACAGTTAAGTCTCCAATAGCAAACAACAGATCACTGAATAGGATTATATCTCCACTTTCTCTACGAAATTCATTGCAACATAATAGGTGCGTAGCTCCTAAACCTCGGATAATTCAATCCTTTAACACTTTTATGCTTCCGATTAAAAAAATTGGAACCCGGACAAATTCAACTCTTCCAATCAGATCTGTTCCTACAAGCAACAGTGTTCGGACTACTACACACTTTGAGATACCCCTGATGAATGACTTGACTCGGCATCACAGTTTGATGTGCCAAGTTCTCGACCTACAAGTGCTGTCCATCATAACCCAGGCTGTAAAAAATGGGCGGGTACAAAATTATCAATTCATTTTTATGTGCAAACACTTTAACTCCTAAGTTAAATTATCTATATCTATATTTTTGCTTTTTTTTTTTGTCCCTAACAAAACTTGGATATGTTTCATGGTTTCATTGCAAAATGATGGTGCGCATGGGCATAGAGACATGCATAGAGATAATAATGAAGCATTGAATGATGAAGTTGAGGGGGCCGATGGTACTTTCGTTTGATATAGCAACAATTTAAATTTCAAGTTGAATAATGTTCTCTAATAAAATTTTCATACTGAAAACTCTAATATTATAGGTCCGATGGGTGTAGACATAGGACACTTGCCAACAACTCCCAAGGAGGTTCCTACACGAGGGGCGTGTAAACAAATTAAGACCTCTCGTATTGTGCGTACAACAAGACAAAAAATTCAAGTTGTATACAGCGAAGTGAGTAGGCGAGCAACAACTCTTGAGGTACATAGTTTGTTAGTTCATGAAATTGGAGCCATCATTCGAACACACTGTCCAATGGATACGGGCTATCGGTGTTCTATTTCTTCTAACAAAAGGAAAGGCCTTATAGATGAGATCACGGTGAGCATTTATGACAATTGTACTACACTAGTTATCTTTTGGTTGTTCTTTTATTTTTAAAAAATAGAGTATCGTAACTGACCTCTATATCTCAAAATTGCATGCCATTTTTTTATCCATATTCTATCTACTTTTATAAGCTATGGTGGTATATTATGATTATGGTTTTTTTTTTTTAATTTTATCTTGCTTGCTTTCTTGTAATTGCGTGCATCACAGACAAATTTTGAGCTAGATCTAAAAGAACCAGAGTGGCAGCTTATATCACCAGATTTCAATGGAAGGTACACGGAGTTCAAGGCTTAGTTGAGTACATATTATAAGTTGTGTAAGACACATGAAAATGCATTAGCTAGCCCTCCTATAGAAATGCATGATAGAGATGAAGATGAATGGGCTAAATTGTATGATCATTTCAATTCTAAAAAATTTAAGTATTTAATATTTGTTTATAAAATAGCTTTTTCTTGTTTATAAGTAAAGTTTGTAATAGTTATTTTTCCTTTTTTAGAAAGCATCCTCAACAAACATAATAAACCGTTCAAAAAAGCAACACAATCATCGTACTGGTTTCTGTCCTATCTTCATATATAGTGGAGGAAATGGCAGTGGTAAAGTGTTATGTTTATGTTATAGATATCTATTGACTATTAACATTTATGATTATTTCTACAGTGATTGAAATATATTTCTGTACTATTAGGGTGGTTCAAAGTTCCCTGAAGTGGACATATTTGAGCATACTTATGTGGGGAAAGATAAATCTTGGACCAATCATGTAGTTAATCTTAACATGTAAGAAACGTTCTTCTGTGAATTTTTCTTTTTAAAGGGTATAGAACTAAGGCTATACAATGATTTCGTCATCTAATTATGAAACAAGAATTGGGTTTGTAAATAGTTCTTATTTTTGGTTTCTCTACCTCGTTTGTGGGAAGAGTGGAATTGAATTTCTATGACTGTCATTGGTAAGTCATGGTTTTAAATATGATTATGTATGATACTTAAAGTTGGGTTGCCTATGAGTTTTCTATGGAAAAATTTACACTGGATTTCAGCTTGAAGAGGTATAGTTCATGGATTTTTGATGGCGACTCAGATTTTGCAGATTGTGTGTTATTTAGTTTGTTGAATTTAGATGAGAATATCACATAGCAGCAGGAACACTAGCTGAAGTAGGTATAGTGCATTTGTTTTTTGATTTCCAGTTAAGAAAGTATGTGAGCGAGTGAATCCTTCTATGTAATCTTGTTGATATATGAATGTTTGAAAATACAATGTGTTGACATGCATCTTTATATCATGATATGTTCATTAAGATGAATCACATAGTATTGGATTGTATACGGATAAATGAGTTGTTGTCTTGTTCATTTACTATCTAACATTAAATTGTTGACCACTACGTACCAAACCGAGTGTTGAAGTTCTAGATATATAATGTCTGTATTAGAATGCTTGAATTGCTAACTATTTGAACTTGATGCTGGATTTTTGTTGGAGTATTTTAGAATGATTGCTTAATTCTAATATTTTTTTGGTTAAGTCTTTGACTGCCATAGGTACTAACTATAGCTCTTGTTAATTTCTTGTAGGATGAGATGCTAGCAAAAACTAGTGAATATCTTGTAGAGAGGACAAAGGAGCAGCAGCCTCCTGAGGATACTTCTCTAGAGGAGGTACTCGTAGATGATCTAGATGCTAGGCTAAACATTATGATGTCTGTTTTAGGTATTAAGCAGGGGCGTTGAATTCCTGGGTTGGTAGATGGGTGTCGTCGAGATACTAGGTCCACTAGCTTGAAAGATCACCATATGGAGGAGTTAGAAGCGGAACGTACTGCTAGAAAGACAGCCGACATGGCTCGAATGGAGACAGAACAAAGGGTGCAAAAAAAATTAAAGGTTATGGGGTAAGAATTCAATTCAAAATTAAAGGTTTGTTTTACCTTCTTTTGCACCATTATCAGCAAACGACAATGGAAACGAGGAAGATGAAGTCATTGGGGATGAAAGTAACCATCTTGACGAGGATAACTATGGTGAGGTATAGTGTATTTTATGAGGGATATCATTTAATTTCTCATTAAAACTATAATTGTGCTTTGAGACGTTGTACTTTTATCTCTCATTTATACATTAACCTATATTTTATGTGCATACGACTTCATTAGTTAATATAAATAATTTTTTACCTTGAGTCTTGTTTGATTTCTTGTTTCCATTATGCATTTTATTAATTTGATTAGTAAACAAGAATATGTATATCTTTAAATATATATAATTATGAATTCTTTTAATTGATATCGAAATCTCAAAAAATAATTTCCATACAAAAATTTATTTGTATTAAGTAGTAGTATTTAGGTAACAAAATTGTTTGTCTGCTAGTTTGTAGGAATAAACATACGGCTACAAATAATTTTTCAACACAAATGATTTATTTATAGGCAAAAGTATTGTTTCGGCTGCAAATTAAAAATTATTTTGTCGGCACAAGTAACTTTTCTCCACAAACATATTTTGTCTCAATAGAATTTAGCCGACAAGTTTTACTCTTGTATGTTTGTATCTTTTCATACAAAATGATTTTGTCAGCAAAAACAACTTTACTCGACTAATATTTTTGTCGTTAGAGAATTTAACCAACAAATCATATTTGTATGCTAAGGCTTTGTAGGCAGAAATGCTTCCATACAAAACTTTCCACTTTTTTTGGCTAAACCGTTTCCCTATGAGATTTGTGCCACAAAATTCACTACAACATATTTTGTATGGAAACATTTTAGCCTACAAAAAATGACCTTTCCCTACAAAAAACATTTGTAGAGAAAGCATAAAATTCTTGTAGTGATGTCTTACCCCTGCTGAAGCACGAGCTGTATTGAAGAAAATACATTCAGGAGTCTGCGACAACCACTCAGGCAGGAAAACCCTCACACAAGATCCTAAGGCAAGGGTATTTCTAGTCTAAAGTTAGGAAAGACACTATCGTCTTTGCCGGAGCTTGTGATAAATGCTAGAGGTTTACCCCTCTCATCAGAAGCCCGCTAGAAGAGCTAACCTCATTCATATGACTATGGCCCTTCACCAAGTTGGGCGTAGATCTTATTGGCCCACTCCCAAAAGGCAAAGGGGGACCCAGTTCTCTATTGTTGTAGTTGACAACTTCACAAAATGGGTCGAAGCTGAAGCTCTGGTTACCATCACAGAGTAGAAAACAACGAGCTTCATCTGGAAATCAATTTTGTGTAAATTTGGAGTTCCAAATGCTATAGTTACAGATAATGGCAAACAATTTGGCAATACAAAGTTCAGACTATTTTACAAAGAGTTAGGCGTGAAAAACTTCTACCCCGCTGCCATCACTCACAAGCCAATGGACAGGTCGAGGCCATTAACAAAATTATCAAACAGACTTTGAAAAGATGTTTGGAAGCTCTAAAAGGAAGATGGGCTGAAGAGATATTTGTGATTTTGTGGTCCTATCAAACGACCTGCCGAGCTGCAGCAGGGAAAACTCATTTCTCCCTCACATATGGAACTGAAATGGTAACGAAAAATCGAGCTCCTCGCCAATCAGCTCAACTTTATTGTCGAAAGGAGGGAACTGGTTGAAGTTAGAAATGCGGTATATAAACAGAAATGTGCCAAGTTCTATAACACCAAGTTCAGAGTACGTAGGTTCAAAGTAGGAGACCTAGTCCTGTGTAAGGACTTCCTTTCCACTAAAGAGCCGGCCTCAGAGACCCTGGGACCAACATTGGAAGGCCCTTACAAAGTCAGGTGAGTCCTATCAAATGGGGCCAAAGAGCTCGAGGATATGCAAAGGGACAAAATGATGTATCCATGGAATGTGAAGCACTTGAAGAAATATTATCAATAGCCGGGTATCAACTCTAAAACCTTGTTTCACAACTGTCAGGTCATGGTTGGTAAATTAACTTGCTCACGCAGATTCACAATTTCCATACCTTATTTTACAACCTAACAGTTAATGATATTTTGAGTGATGAATGTTCATTTAGTTTGTTAAAATATATATCTTTGCTTCTCTACGGCCTCGTATAAAGCAAATCCACAACGACTAAATAAAGGTCGTGCAACCAAGGTAGGAACAAGCTTTCAGCCAGCAACCTAACACTTGTCTAAAACAGATTTGTCTTATTGGCTCGAGAAATGACTGAAACAAGCTTTCAGTCAGTGACCTCACATCTATATGAACGGTTACGTGATCGAAGCCATAGAAAGCCCTTAGCTAGCAACCTAAGACTTATAATAACTGGTCTCGCTATCAATGCTAGAACAAGCTTCTAGGTAGTGACCTCACACTTGTACAAATCCTCACTTGGATCCAATGTCTACGTGACCTAAACCAGAATGAGCTTCTAGTTAAGCGTCCTAACACTTTGGTCCGAGAACTTGTTTAAGGTTTTGTGCAAGTGAACAAAGGCGAGAAATAATTGCAACTAGCGATAAAGTTATTTAAAATGAGCAAACGGTTTAAAAAGCTTTCATTTCATTCATGTGAAAACAAAAGTACAAAATACAAAGAGGTGGAATATATGTATTTCTCCTATTTCTTTGACCAGCCCCTGGCCACATCAATGAGATTTCTGGAGAGGCCCTCTAAGGTGGTCTCAAATGGCCTCTTAGCAAGGTTAAAACTGAGTAAAGCCTTGGGCCTCCCGTCTTTCAATTTCTCTATCATAGCCTGGCAGTTTTATTGAATAGGAAGGAGCAGGTCATTGGCCAACTGTTCCAGGATCCCTTTCTCTAGAGCAGGCTACCCCTCCTCACTTGACGCAGGAACTGTGGGTAAGAAATTAGGTGAAGAGCCAAGGAAAGGAGGGTCGTGGGTAGCACGTTGGTGTTTTCCAGATAGATTGGCGACGACAAGGTCGGTTTCTGGTACAACCTCATCTCTTGAGTTTTTTCTTCTGGTCTTCTTCTCTGAAAAAGGCGTTAGTGTTAGGTCGCCTAATGTATATAAGCAAACCCAAAATGCAGTTGTGACTTATAATTGTTAGGGCAGCCAGTGCTATGTTCTGAACTCGGCACTAATAGCCCGACCTCAATCAAGGAGTCCTCGTTGGTAAGGTCTCTAACATGGGGAGCTCGAGCTTCCAGTCTAGCAACCTCTTGAGCCTATTCCTTGATGGTTGAGGATATCATCTATGACTTGTCAACTCCTGAAACAGAAATAGCTTGTCAGCTCCAAAAGAAAGTTCACTAGGAAGCCATTTATTGGCGGTTACATAGCTTGTTGCCACATTCGTGTCCTTATGGTCTGTGCTCGGTGGTGTTCTTCAATTACCTCCTACCCAGAACCAACTCTCCTTCCAATTAGAGACTGACTCAGGCTTCTCCAGAGGCTCATCACCAGATTTTCCCAGAGGCGTTGGGCTCCCAATTTGGGGTGAGATGACATACAGAACCATTCTTTCCCCTCCCCCCTCCAGAGGGAGACTATTTCAACAAATAGTAGAAGTTGAAATCTATAGGCCTGGGATACCCCCAGCCCTTGTGCTAACAAAGGGCAAAGACCCCTATTATTATCCTCCTGCTAGGGGGCAATCCTCCATAATTGCAACAACTTGGTCATAGGTCTGGGGAGAGGAACTCTGAACCCTACCTCAAACATTTTTATGTTCATGGCCATGCACTCTCGACGGTTTGTAGGCTCTTTCCCCCATTGTAAGGGTCACAATACCATGTCATCTGGTACGCGACACCACTGACGGCCACGTCATCCTGTATGCGACACCACTGACAAACTATGCCAAATCCCTCTTCCCCACGAGTGAAGAGATATCTTTACACGCCCAAGATAGATCCTTCTTGAGTACCACCACCGCTGGAGGCCGCACACTAGAGTTTGCCTTTGCCTCCTCTCCCTCTTCCTCATACTCTCTCTCCGTCCAGTCAATCTAAAGCTCAAGTTCCTCCAGTTCTTCCCTACCAAACCAGTCGCCACTTACCTGAACCCTTCTCTTTCTCCGCTCACCATCCTACCAACTCAAACTTCCGATGAGCAAGGCAAAATTAGAAAAAAGATACCCAAGAATTTATGAAATAACAGAAATGGTTTCCTTCAAGCAAGAATCCCTTGAAGTCTTGAGAATGTATTAGGAAATACCAAATATGGAATCCCTTAAGGAGAATAATGCAGTCTCAAAGGGCAAAATTTCTGCAGAGTAAATGAGAGATGAAAGGGAAGCGGATGTGAAAGAAAGAGTATATATAAGGATGGGGAGGATAAAGCATGGCGGCGGCTTGTTGCCTTCAGAAGCGAAGGGGCAGCAATCAAATTAATGATTACCGCAAGATGAATTCCCTAGAACAGACCACTCTATTAACTAACGAACACGTGGCACAATTGAGCTACATAGGGATTTCAAAATTTGAAGCTTCTGGTTTATGTGCTGAAAATTTGGAAGTAAAGACAGACAACACTTCAAGACTGTTAACCCTGCAGCTCAAGAACAATGACCTTGAGGGGGCATTTTGTGGCCACCAGGTCGTCATGTCAACGAAGGTCACAGTTAACGGATCTCAGAAGTGAGCCCTTCACGCCTGTTTGGATCCAATGACTTAAACGACCCAACAACCTGGAGACCTAAAAGTTTGGAGTCGCCCAACAGCCTGAATAGATTGTTACCACTTACGCCCTATGTATTTCGGCATTCTGGTCCCTAGATCACTATTTATTCCAGGTCGCAAGATCGCGGTCTTCAGAAATGTTAGCTGGAAAGTGGCTGACAAACCCACGTGTGAAGCATTATCCCTTACCACCGATGAGACCCCAGCATTAAATGTGGCTATCAGCTCCATACAGAGTCTATACAGCTATCAGTCAAAACATGAAGGCCAAATCTCAGTTGATGTGACCCACGTATCATCCTTGCAAGCCTGGCATTAAATGCATGTAATTATTACCCCACAAAATTATGTGTTGTAAATAGCTACAAATGAAACTGAGAAAGGGTTCGACACCTAAATGTCATTCTTCTTGTCTTTGGTATATTTACTCTCTTCCATTTATTGCAAACATTCTCCCAGTTTTTACATTTATTGCTCGCATCGATTCAAATATGAATTTCCCACGTAAACAAATCTTGTTTGTTGAGTCAAAGGCTAAATTTGACGTCAACAAAGATGATAATCAAAGTTAATTCGTGCATTCCTGATTCAAACAACCTTACGACTATACTAATTGATGTAGGCACTAACATACATATTTCTGTCAATATATCCTTTCTTGTATTCTCTCTAATTTATCATTTTTATCATATCAATGTCATTTTTAGCTTAACGTATATCAGATCTATTATGGCTATGTTCTGAAATTTTGATCTTCAGCCCATCAAACAACAATTTTTACACTTTCATATACATATGTTATTTTTAACGTCTCATCACTGGAATTCTATGTAAATTACAATTATATACAAGAAACCGCAAAGAACATTAGCAAAATGATTAAAATAGAAAGCAAACTTCAAGAAATGATGTTTCCACATGCAGAGCCCCATAATTAGCAAAGACATATTCATGTATTTTTGTTAAATCAAAATAGTGCAGCAAGAAAAATTTTAAAAAAAAAAAACTTACCTTTAGGGTTGTCAGAGAACAATTGTAGGTGTTCCTTACTATCTATTTCACTTCGCCAGTCCTCTTTACCATCAATTATGCTAGTCATGGTCAAGAGGAAAATCAGTGGTCAGACTCGGTCAGGCACTCGGTTGAGATAGATAGATAGAGAGAGAGAGATAGAGAGAAGGGGGAAGGAAAGAGAGAGAGGGAGATTTTTGGGGTATGACTTTGGGGTCTCTGGTAGCAGCCGATCATTTGCTTAATTTCTGTTTGCCAAATGGTGCCGCTCAATCGTCGGAAAGAGGGTGGAGAGAGGTGGAGAGGAGGGAGGGAGAGAGAGAGAGAGAGAGGAAAGGTGGGTTTGGAATTTGATTTGGAGGGACTGGGGTTACGCGACTTGTTTAGGGCTTCAAATCTGAAATTTGAATATTTTTTTTTAAATCCTAGTCAGCCGCCACATCGCCTGCCATATAGGAGTATGGTGGTGTAACCCCATCATAGTATGATGGCTGAATAAAACTGCCTATAGAAGTACTTTTGAAGCACTACAGTAGTACTTTGAGAATACTTTAGGGCTATAATATTGCAATTCTCCACGTATACTGGTTTCGAAGCACTGTCAAAGTGCTGCAATAATACTTTGGAAGAGCTTTGTAAGTGCTGTTGAAGTACTCAAGAAGTACTTTGGTAGTACTTTTGAAGCACTAGCCAATGACTACTGAAGCACTTCATACGCATTTTGAAAACATCACTCTTGAAGTACACTATTGCACTTATTGATGTTGACATGAAGGAAATAAGTAAGAAATTAATTGCGTTACAAAATTTCTTTTACAGATATTTTGAGCTATTATAATACTTCATTCTGAAATTCTTGATTGAACTCTCTTTTTCTATAAATATATTTATACGCCCCATTTCCTTCAGTAATATGTATGGAGGATGAATGCACATGGAATTATAATAGATATATGTAAAATTCCATCCAATGGTCGAGTCACTGATTTATAAATCACTGGTCATGGCGAGGATTAATTAGTTGATATGGTTCTCCTCGAATATGTGGTGTTTCATGATTATATTGAGCTCAATATTATATGACGGAATTAATGACTGATCACTGATCATGTATTCGCTATTGGAAATGGTGTTGGTGTATATTACGGAGGAAATTATTAATAAAGGCTCTTTCCAACAAATTTGCACCCGAGCATCTCCACTCTCCGAATATTTTTAATATCCACATTTTTCCTTTTTCCCCTTTTTGGGAAATAGAACGTGAATATCTAGTAACAGACATGTAAGGTTGGACTTTGTATTCTGATCAGTTTGAAATGCAATCAGTCAATATTGCCAGCATATGGTCCTATGGGATGTCCACACTTGCTGATCTCACTTAGGAAATGAGCATAATTCAACATGATATTTATGACCTATGTACCCAACTCTTGAAGGAAGTTTCAACCAAGTTTGGACATAATGTTTAAATAACTAGCAGCTTATTAAAGCTTAGTGTTAACCTTGCGAGGAAGAATTCTCCTATTTTGTTTTGACTCCTTTTTGAAGGTACGAAACGATATAATGATGACTTTGGGAAAATAATAGTATGATGTTCCTCAAGGAACTGATTTACAAAATCTAACTTACAACTATTACTATCTGTAAATTTCTAAAATTTAGAATATTCTAATAATAAATAATTTATTAATCAATTCATGTTGAAAATGCTACACATACAGTTCGGATTCCCACAACAAACAATGAGTCTTAGTATGAGACTCTTTTGGTAGGAATTAATATGGCTAAATCCATGGGTATAAAAAAGCTAACCATCAAAAATGACTCCCAACTCATGGTCCATCAGGCTAGTAGAGTGTACGAGGTCAAAGTGGAAAAGTTATCTCAATACCAGAGAAAAGTTTGGGATAGAACTAGAAGGCCTGAACTAGTATGAAATGTTGAGAATCCCGAGGGCAGAAAATAGCCATGTTGAGGAACTAGAGAAGCTTGCCATGAGCAAAGGGGCCAGAGAGTTTGGTAGCATCCCAATAGAAGAGCTCTCATTCTTAGCAATTGAGGCAATGGAAGTGGCCTCAATGGAGATGGTCTGCTGTTGGATGGGCCTTCTCATCCAGTACCTAACGGAGGGAATAGCCCTCTCATGTGGAGGCCAAGAAACTCAAATATGATGCTGCCAAATTTTACCTAATAGACTGGAAATTGCACACGAAGAGTTTTGTAGGACTCTTCTAAAGTGCCTTACCCTAGGATAAGCACGAGCTTTTTGGAGAAAGTCCACTTCGGAGTATGTGGCAATCACTCAAGTGGGCAATTCCTTGCTCACAAGATCTTGAGGCAAGGATACTTTTGGCCAAGGATTAAGAAAGATGCTATTAACTTTGCAAAGGCTTGTGATAAGTGTCGAAAGTTTGCTCCACTCATTTGGAGCCCTCTAGAGGAATTGGCTACAGTGATAGGGCCTTAGCCCTTTGCTAAGTGGGGAGTTGATAATGCAAGCCCGTATACGAACCCTCGACTGATTAATTAACATTTCCTAAGAAAGACAAAAACCCGATTTGCTTATAGGACTTATAAAACCTTGTACCCGTTGTTGCAAATAGCGAACAGAAGTAAGAACTCGAACAAGATTATAAGCCCAAGATAATCCCGCTAGAGACGTTTACTATCTCGAATAACCACAAAGGGTACATGATTTAATTGAAAGAGAAATCACTTTCTCTTGAAGAGAATGCACAAAGTGCAATAAATCTTAAAATTATCTCAAAACTTAAGTTCTCTCTACATTGGACATAAATATGTTTATATAGTATAAAGAAAGCCTAGGTTATCTTAGAAAACAAGAAAATACCAAAAAGGAAAAAAAGAAATTAAAAATAAAACAAAAATTACAAAAATCCTCTGGTGCAGCCGCATGTAAGGCCACACATTTCAAACCCTCTCTGAATCTAGCCGCATGAGGTCTCGCTTTAAGGTCGCATGAAGGTCGTATGTTTCAGACACACTCTAAATCGGGCCTCATGCGGTCATATAGGGTTGAATTAGGTTGTACACCTCTGGCATCTTGAGTTCCAATGCGTATAACATTTGGTTGAAAGCTTAAAACTGAAATCCGCAAAAAGGTTGGACTCCTGACTCGATAAGCCTTCCAGGATCTCTTCCGATCTGCAAATTATTCTCATCACATCGGTTTGTCCCAAAGTTTTGATGATGCTATTTTACACCTTTGAATGACTTCTTTGCAAAGGCCATGCCATTAACTACCTCCTTTTTCTTTCCATGGATGTTTTTGGCCTCCGTAGCTGTTTTTAACCTCGACTATTAATTTGAATTGTCCTTATTTTGGGCTTTATAGTTTGGATCATATTATTCCCTTCATCTTTTGTAAGATTCATCCTCGAATCTAGAGTACCGCCATGGATTACCTGCAAAGATGAAAATTTGGGGTGGGGTGTATTTGAAAAACTCTTTTTCGTTTCGGTCCCTAGCTTCTCATTTTTCTTCTTTTCACCCTCACAAGCTTTCTTCCTGTTCTCTAACTCATCTTGCACCAACATTTGATCCATGTATACCTCCTTCAGAGATATAGGAACAAGTTTAACTGACTTTCTACTTTTCTCAACGTGATAAGTATTCTTGAAACCATCGAACTTTACCCTTTTGTCATATTGCCATGGTCGCCCCAAAAGAATATGGGTTGTATGTGTAGGCACTACATCACAAAGCACATCATCATTATAACTCCCCATAGAAAACTTCACTTTCGCTTGTTTCACAACCCTAACTGCACCATACTCGTTCAACCACTGCAATTTATGTGGCTTAGGATGTTTAACCAATTGTGTCCTAACCCCGTTTGTACAACCTCTTTCATCAATTACCATACTACAACGTTTATTTTTAACCACCCATCTAGTCTGGAAGACATTGTTACAATGTGGTCTCTTTTCCTTATTCTCCACATGTGCTTCCATAATATTATTAGCAACTAAGGGACTCAACAGCTAGCATATGTTCCCCATGTCTGATTTCAACTTTTCCTTACTTTTAACACATGGATTAATATCTCGTCTCTCCAACACCAAATTCTCCTTTTCCTAAAGTTTCCTCTCTTGCTTTTCTCTTTCCCTCACCATTCGTTCCCATTTTTGTTTTTCCCTCTCTCTATTCTTTCTCACTCTTATTTTTCTTTCTCTATCCTCTCTTGCTCTCTTTTCATTTTTTCTCTCCTTTCTATATCATATCTAGCATTCACCACACATCTTTCCAACTCGAACCAAATGCGTCTTGATATTATTGGGCTAGTCTTTTTTTTTCATCAACCTTATCTATTCTAGCATATAACTTCACCAAGGACCTTTCAATACTTACATGCATATTCTGCATCTCCCTTCTAAGCTCTTGCATTATGTCTATCACCTCCTGATTTTTTGTACTGGTACCGTGTCTCTTCGTTAAATTATTCTCTGACACAATTTTTCCAATAATAAATTTTCCGACACCACAAAATATCCAAGCAAGAGTCACACACACAATCCCATAATCACAAAATCACCGATTAATAGATTTGACAATGAACCTATTTCCCAATCCACAATAAATAATAAAGTTCAATCAAATCCAAATCAATCAATCAAATTTATATATATATAGTTTCCCCCTCAATTCCGATAAGAAAATTAAGAAGGAATGAGTTTACCTGATGTTTGGAGCCCATACTTTGATATCAACTGATGTGAACCCATATATGAACCCACGACCGATTAATTAGCGTTCCCTAAGAAAGCCAAAAACCCGGTTTGCTTGTAGGACTTATAAAACTTTACACACGTGGTTGGAAACAATGAACACAAACAAGAACTCGAACAAGATTATAAGCCCAAGATATTCCCACTATAGACGTGTGATCTTGAATCATCATGAATAGAAAATGATTTAATTGAAAGAGAAGTCACATTCTCTTGAAGAGAATGCACAAAGCGCAATAAACTCTAAAATTATCTCCAAACTTGAATTCCCTTTACATTAGACATAAAGATGTTTATAAAGCATAACGAAAGACTAGGTTGTCTTAGAAAACAAGAAAATACCAAAAAGGAAAAAAATAAATTAAAAGTAAAACAAAAATTACAAAAATCCTCTGGTGCAGCCTCATGAGGCCACACATTTCAGACCCCGTATGAGGTCGCGTTAAGGTTGTATGAAGGTAGCATGTTTCAGAAACCTTCTTACTCGCGCCGTATGAGGTCACATAGAGGTCATATAAGCTCATAGAACTCTAGCATCTTGAGTTCCAATGCGCATAACTTTCCGTAAGAAGCTCAGGATTGAAATCAACAAAATGCATTAAACTCCTAACTCAATAAGCCTTCCGAGGATATATTATAGTTCCTTGTAAATTATTGTCATCATATCCTCCAAAGTTTTGATGACGCCGTTTTGCACCTCTAAATGACTTCTTTGCAAAAGTCACGCCGTTAACTTTCTCTTTCATCATATTCCTGACATGCGGTTTAATCTGCTTGCAATAAATACGCTCGACCTAATGGGGTATTTCAATACTTTTAGTGATTAGAAGTGGAGGTTATCAAAAGGATCTATAGTAGTTGCCAGTGTAAAGCTTTGTTGCACGCAATACAAGACTTATGCAAAGGCTTGTAAGACTGAGATAAATGCAGTTGAAGAGCCTTCTCCTGATTTATGGCACATGAGGCTTGGGCACATGAGTGAAAAAGGTTTGCAGGTTTTGGCTAAGAAGGCAGCTATTTCTTTAGCCAATGGTGCGTCCCTAGACCAATGTGAACATTGTTTATTCGTTAAGCAAACTCGAGTTTCCTTTTGTGGCACGTTTAAAAGAAAAGAGTATTTTAGATCTTGTGTATTCTGATGTGTGTTCTCCTGGTGACGTAGCATCTTTGGGTGGAAACAAATATTTTGTTATATTTGTTGATGATGCTTCTAGGAAATTATGGATCTATCTATTGAAATCTAAAGATCAGGTACTTCAGTGTTTTAAGCAGTTTCATACCATGGTAGAATGAGAAATAGGAAAGTGTTTGAAAAGCCTCAGAACAGATAATGGTGGGGAATACACTTCACATGGGTTCAGAGAGTATTGCTCAAATTTTGGGATTCGACCTGAATTTACAGAAGCAGGGACTCTTCAGCATAATGGTGTGGCAGAAAGAATGAACCGTACCATTCTTGATAGAGTCATATGCATGTTGAAGACAGCCAAGCTTCCTAAGACATTTTGGGGTAAAGCAGTTCGGACTGCTTGCTATTTGATTAATAGATCTCCCTCAGTTTCTTTAGATTCTGATATTCCAAAAAGAGTTTGGACAGACAGAGATGTTTCATACTCTCATCTGAAGGTGTTTGGGTGTAAAGCCTTTATATACGTACCTAAGGAACAGAGATCGAAGCTTGATGACAGAGCTACTCCTTGTATTTTCTTGGCTATGGTGATGAATAGTTTGGATACAAGTTTTAGGATCCAAAGAAAAGGTAGCTTGTGAGAAGTAGAGATGCAGTGTTTTATGAAGATCAGACGATTGAGAACTTTGATAAAGTCGAACAGCCTAAGGAGATGACTTTAGTTGTTCCTAGTATCATACCTGATAATTCTTCAGCATCTCAGCCTAGCACTAGTAGTCAGGTAGCTCCTATTGATGATGAAACAATCGATGATAGTCTAGTTGATCAGACTAGTAATCAGGAGGAGCAGATTACTGATTAGGGGGAACAGACTCCTGTTGAAGAAGAAATTAGAGAATCAAAAAGATCTGCAATATGACATATACCATCTACCAGGTATCCTGAGTATGATTATATTTTGCTCACTGAGGATGGAGAACCAGAAAGTTATTCAGAGGCTCAGGGTCATAAAGACAAATCCCACTGGATGAAAGCCATGGTAGATGAGATGACTTCTTTAAAGAAGAATGACACCTATGAGCTGGTAAATCTTCCTAAGGGTAGGAAGGCTTTGAGGAATAAATGGGTATATAAAATCAAAAGAGACAGCAATGATGACTTGTTGATGTACAAGGCTCGTTTGGTGGTAAAAGGTTTTGGGTGGAAATATGGTGTTGATTTTGATAAGATTTTCTCCCCTGTGGTGAAGATGACATCCATCAGAGCTGTTTTGGGTTTAGCAGCCAGTTTAGACTTGGAAATTGAACAGCTTGATGTGGAGACTGCCTTTCTTCATGGTGATTTGGAGGAAGAGATTTATATGGTACAGTCAGAAGGGTTTGAACAAAAGGGGAAAGAACACCTTGTATGCAAATTAAAGAAGAGTTTGTATGGCCTAAAGCAAGCACCAAAACAGTGATATAAAAAGTTAGATATTTTTATGATGAGTCAGGGATACACAAGAACTACTGCAGATTCTTGTGTTTATTTCAAATCTTTTTCAGGTGATAAATTCATTATTTTGCTGCTTTATGTTGATGACATACTTATAGTTGGCCAAGATGCAGGATTGATATAGAAATCGAAGGATTTCTTGCACAAATCTTTTGATATGAAAGATTTGGGGTCAGCTAAACAGATTTTGGGCGTGGAGATTATTCGAGACAGAAAATCTAAGAAGTTGTGGTTATCACAGAGACATTATATTGAGCGGGTACTTGAGAGGTTCGGCATGAAAGGAGCTAAACCAGTTAGCTAACCCCTTGGAGCTCATTTCAAACTAACCAAGAAATCCAGTCCTTCGACTGATGAGAAAAAGAAGAAAATAGAGGCTATTCCTTATTCTTCAGCTGTTGATAGTTTGATGTATGCTATGATTTGTACTCGTCCTGATATTACACACGCAGTTGGTGTGGTAAGCAGATTTCTATCTAATCCAGGCAAGGAATATTGGGAAGCAGTAAAATGGATTATGCGGTATCTCAGAGGAACTTTTGATTTGTGTTTGGGTTTTGGGGGAGCTCAGCCAACTTTGACAGGGTATACAGATGCAGATATGGCAAGTGACCTTGACAACAGAAAATCGACATCTGGGTACTTGTCTACTTTTGCAGGGGAAGCTGTTTATTGGCAGTCTAAGTTGCAAAAATGCGTAGCTCTGTCTACAACAAAGGCTGAGTATGTTGCTATCACTGAAGCAAGAAAATAAGTGATATGGTTGAAAAAGTTTCTTGAGGAGCTCAAGTTGAAGGAATGTGAGTACGTCATTTATTGTGACAGTCAGAGTGCTCTTGAGTTGAGTAAGAGCTCTATGTATCATTCTCGCACCAAACACATTGATATCAGGTATCATTGGATTCGTGAAACAGTTAATGAGAAGCTTCTACAGTTGGAAAAGATTCACACTGACAAGAACATTGCTGATATGTTGACAAAAGTAGTTACCAACCAGAAGCTTGAATTATGTGCCGGCCACGCCGGTATGCATTCTAAGTGATACACTTGAAGTGTGGGATACCTCCCTCATGGACTGGAGGGAGAGATTGTTGTGCGGGTCTATCCCATGATGATATTCAATTTAAATACAAGACAAAAGTTGGACAATGAGTGATGAAATTTAATTAATTATTGATTAATCTACAAGAGAGCACTTGGATATACGGTTTCGGAGGCCTACTAGGATTTGGTTTTGTTCAATATATATACATTGAGACATAAGATGCTAGTGCAAGGAAAAAAGGCAGAAGACACACGAAAAGGCAGACACAAATCACGCACGGAAGCCGAGGAATTGGAAAGAAAATTCATCTTTTTGCGTACCGCATGAAACGAGTTTTGGTCTTTGAATTGGGTATTTGACTTCTTCAAGTGGTGGTTTCTCCAAGTTAATTCTTGGAATGAATTAAGTGATATATTTCCCTCATCTCTTGTTATTGATTATTGGGTTCCATCTATTATTGTTAGATGAGTAGTTTGTGGTGCCAAGAATAGTATTCTTGACGGTGTTGCGTGATTGTGGTAGTACGTGATTACCTTTTGATTTAAGGTAATAATCTTGAAAAGTAAACATTGTATTCCCATTATTATTTGGTGATAGTGGAGTTATCGGTTTGCCCCGTCGATTTTTCATTCTCATTGAAGGGTTTTACGACGTTAAATAATTCTTGGTGTTATTTACGTTTCCGCACATATATTATTGTTTGATATATCGATTGTCTATTTTAATCACATGAGTTTAGGGAAATTGATTAAATTCCCAACAATAATTAGGGATAGATTGAGCAATGGTCTTGATAAGAATCTCCTTACCGGCTCTAGATAGGAACTTTTTTTTCCCCAACCTTAGAAACGTTGCCAAACCTTGTTTTTACTGAAATTGAAGCTCTCTCTTTTCTTCCTTCCGACAAATGATGGCAAGCCAAGATATTTAACATGATTAGTCCCGTCCTCTATCCCAAGAGTTGATCGAATATAGCTAATGGCATCATCCTTCATAGTATAGCTAAAAAAGATTGAGGATTTGAAAATTAATAGCTTGGCCAGCTTCTCTCTCATAATTCAGCAAGATGCCTTTAATCTGGTCGCATTCTGTATTACAAGCTCAGGAAAAAAATAAACTATCGTCAGAAAAAAAAAAGATGAGAAATGATAGGTGTTCATCTAGCAACATGATAGCCATAAATTTCCCTCTAGCCTCATAACGTTTTAAGACAGTAGATAAACTCTCAGCACAAAGAATGAAAAGGTAATGGGATAGCGGACACCCTTGCCTTATCCTCTCTTTGAATTAATAGGACCCAATTCCCCTCCTTCCACTAAGACATGATAGCGAACATTTGATATACACAAAAGCATTTTCCGATCTATCCACCTTTGTGGAAATCCCATACAAGCCATAAGTTGAGAAAGAAAACCTCATTCAAGCCTATCATAGGCTTTGCTAACGTCGATTTTAAGAGCCGCAATACCCTCTTTGCCTTGTCTCTTTCTCTTTAAGCAATGTATGGCCTTAAAAGCTATCATAATGTTGTTTGTGATAGATCGATACGTCCAGATACAAAGCTCCTTTAGATTCAAAGATGATACCTAGAAGAATCAATTTAAGCCATTAGGAAGTACTTTTCCCACAATCTTGTAAAGGATGTTGGACAACGAAATGGGTCTCAAATCTGCCATAGAGTCAATATATTTCTTCTTTTGAATAAGAACTATAGTTGTGTCATTGAGCCCTTCAGGTAGTCAGCGAGTCAAGAGAATATCTAGACAAGAAGTAGTTATATTGTAGCCAAGAATATCCCAGTTAATTTGAAAGAATACTAGGCTCATACTATCAGGCCCAATAGCTTTATCTAGATGCATACTAAACAAAGCCGCTTTCACCTCAAAAATGTCAAAGGGAGCCAACAATATATCCTCACGTTCTTGAGTGATTCTTATATTCATAAAATCCAACATAGATTGTGAAAATGAATTACTTCTATAGGTGGAGAAAAGCTACGGGAAATACTCCAAAATTAGCTCCCTTATTCCTGAGTCTTTGTTAAGCAATACCCCGACGAGAATCTCTTAACTTTTCATTACAATACTTCCTCTTCCTTGTAGATGCAGCACTATGAAAATACTTAGTATTAAGTTCTCCTTCTCTCAGCCAAAACTTCTTGGAACACTAATTCCAAAACACTTCTTGTTGTCTCAATGTTTCATAATACTTGGCTTGCACTTGCTTAAAGAGATGGATAGAATCTTCATCAGTCAAACACCCTAAACGCCTTATCTCAACTTTATATTGATTAAGTTTAGTAGTGAAATTACCTCTAAATTTGTGACTCCAAATGAGTAAGTCTTTGCCACAAGAGTTGAGCCGCTGTTGGATAGGCTGATCAATATTATGCAACTAGCTAGAATATATAATGTCTTTGCAATCATCCTCCCTTAACCAAAAGTTTTTCAAACCTAAAATTTTTAGTGCTGTGTTGAATAGTATGGGTCATTGGCTGGAGAAATATAGAGGCATGATCAGATGAGAAAAACCCGAGGCTCCAAACTCGGCAATTCGAGAAATAAGTAGATCAATCAGTGTTTACAAAAACACGGTCGAGTTTTCCCTTCATGCTAGTAGGAGTGCCACGTCCATGGTACCAAGTATATTGGTAACCCAACATGCCAAGATTAGAGAGATTGCACTCCTCCAACGTCTATCGAAACCATTAATAAGCTAAGTAGAATGCCTCGCTCTACCCAATTTTTCACTATGATGAATAATGTCATTGAAATCTCCAAGGCAACACCAAGGCAGGTTCAATGATGAAGAGAGAGTGCGGATAAGATTCTAGCTATCACGCCTACGACTTCTTTCAGGAAAGCCATACTACTCAGTAAGTCTATAGGAAGGTTGATTCTTGATCGAGACTTTAACATTAACGTGGTTTTGAGATAGACTAATGAGTGTAGCCATATCTTTTTCCTCCCATAGCAGTGCTAGGCCACTACTATGCCTTTCATTATCTACAACAATAAGCCCTTCAAAGCCCCACTGATATTTGATAAATTCCATCCGAGTCTTGCCAACTAACATTTCTATTAAGAACACAAAATCAGGTCACTTCTCATGGACTAAGTCTATTAAAACTTGAACTGCTCGTGGGTTTCCAAGCTCATGACAGCTCCAACTAAGCACACTCATAATGCCCGGTGGGCCTATAGAACAGGTCCCGCTGCTAACTCATTTTTTGGATGTTCAGAATTGTTTTAGGCTGGCCCAATATCAGAGACCATTGGTTCTTCATTATCAGCACACCTTCACTTTAGGTCAGCTAAAATGACTGCAGAATTGTAATCTGAGTTGGCACCCGCTCCTATAGTGCTTGAATTCAGTAGTGGCACATAAGGTAAGTTTTCTTGACGAGCAATAATATTGTCTGCTAAATAGAGGAGATTATCAACTGAATAAAGGGAATCCTTTTGACGGCCTACGAGTCCGCTAGAAATTTCCTTGCATTTGGTAGAGTGCGTGACCAGGGGCACCAACTTAGTAGTTTCCTTATCCAACTTCATCGCCTCATGTGCATCGGCGTTGGTCGAAATTGGGCTTTCAGGCGGCTCATCCCTAAGCCATTTGCTCTCATCAGAAATTTGAGGACGACGGGAATTTTTTATTATTATTATTAGTTCTGGACCATTTTCTTTTATGGAACCTGCCGCGTCGTTCATCATCCTTCTGGGCATGTGTCCACTTGGTATTGATGCTTTGCAAGGTGGAACATATGTGAATAAATGACGGCATTTCCTGGAACTTGTAACAACGTCTTTCCACCCTCTAGTCGCATCCTTCCACCTTCACGTGTAATTGTGATTAGAAGTCTCATTTTGAAAGTTTAGGAGCTATTTCAAAAAAAAATTAAATAAAAAAAAAAAATCAAACGATCTTCTTTGTCATCAAAACCCCATCCTCACAATCTTCATGCTCTGTTGCATTTCACAACTTTCCTAATCATTCAAATCAAAATCCTTCACCCTACACCTTGTTGTAGGTTCAAACAAGTTATCTAAGACCACAATACCCAGGTAGGATTCCTTTTTTTTTTTTTTAATTTTTTTGCTCCCTCGATGAATAATTGTGTCGTTTTAGATTATGATGATTGTGTTGAGAATCCATAAATTTCAAGTACTCTCATTCTAATTATGTATTGTTGACGTTTGTAATTCAATGGATTCTTTTCTTGTGAAAAAATTTCAAACGCTAAATCAGTTTCTTTTGAGAAGACTCATTATGATCCCATCCTCTATTTATAGCAAAAGGTGAAGAGCTGTGAAAGAAATAGGGAATAAGCGTAACGCTAAACCATTACTTCTCTCCAAAATTCCCAGACATTAGTTGTTCCTCACTCCTAAAAGTTTATTTGAAGAGTTAAAATCCATTGTATTATCCACAAATTATGCCTATAGGATTCTCTCTCTTGAAGAAAGGCAACATGATTAAAAAAAAAAAAAACGAAGAAAGGATGAAACTTGTGTTTATGTTGCACAACTTAAAGAAGGTTTTCTCTTCTGCATCCATTATTGGTTCACTTTTTGTTGTTCAATGCAATTGCTCCAAGTCATATGGGTCCCAACATGTGTCGTTTCCTTGTGTATTTCTTGCTTTTATGTTTGGAAAGTAATGTCAAGCTAAATATGGATATACTCTGATCTATGCTTGAAATGAAACACCACCTAATTTGTATTTTATCCGTTAGTGTAAACTGGGCTTATCTCTTCCAATAAACCCTACTTCTAATGGAAAATAAAAAGATAAATATATGTCCGCTCATCGCAAGTCTCAGAAATTTCCTTTTCTCCTCATTTGGAAAATTCCTCAATTTAATCCCTTCAACACCTCTGTGGAAGTGAAGACTTAATTCTTGAACGTAAAAGCATGGAAAACGAGGTACGATACCCGACCATACTAAGAAATTCTCCTTAGTTTTATGGTTAAGTGTTCTCAGGAGGAACAAAGATATATCTTTCGATTTTCTATTAAAACACGGGTTTGTTTGAAAAGAGTAACAACAAGAATTGAATTCAGAAGGTGTTTCATTTTGAGCATAGACTAGAGATTATACATATTTGTCTTAACATTACTCCTCAGACATGAAAGCAAGAAATAGAGTATAAGGCAGCGGCACCCACTGGGACCGATTTGAACAGGAGTAATATTGGTGAGCAACAAAAATTCAAGCAAGAATGGCTGTAGAGCATAAAAGACTTGCTTAAGTTACAACATAGACAAAAGTTTCATGCTACCTTTCTTCAGGAAAGGAAATCCTATAGACATAATCCGTGGATAATACAATGGATTAACTACTGAGGTAAAATTTTAGGAGTGAGAGAAATGTTAATATTTGGGAAGTTTGGAGAAAGAGGTGGTTTCGCATTCTTCATCCCCTAATCCTTTTCTTTACTCTTTACCTTTTCAAACAGTGTCCAGGCTTAGGAATAGCATCCTCAGAAGAACCTGATTCAGGATTTGAAATTTTTTCATGAGAAAAGGATCCTTTGAATTGCACGTAGGTGATGCAGAATTAGAGTGAAAGCGCTTCAAATTTATGAATTCTTTTTGAATACTACCGTCATCAGTAACAATATACTACCTCCTTTTCATTTACCTTTTCCACATTTTCCTTTTTATTGTCCCATTTACCTTGTCTTGTTTCTTTATTTAGTGTTATTTTTTATGTTTATTTACAATTATACCCCCTAATTAAATAGAGTATTTTCTAGATTTATTACATTGCATTAAATACACACTTACATTAAATTGGGGTATTTTAGAAAATTAGTTTGTAAATTTACTTTCCTAATACTTTTCTTAGTCTTTGTGTAAAAAGCAAAGTTGTAGCGACTGGAATTTTCATACTTTGAATTTATTATTTTAAAGGATTTATCACGATAAAAATTTAAAAGAACATGCGCCGCTCGTCTAATCTTATTTTAAGAAAAACGTGAGTTTGTAATTGGATTTCTAGTTCAAGCCCAATCATTTGATATTTTTGAAAATTCATGTAAGACAGTCGTTCAAACTCGTTGTTGGACTAGTTTATAGTTCAATTTCTTTAGCCAAGCCAAAATTTATATTCAATCCCAAACTCTTATTTATTAATCCTAAAGTTTCTCATAGAATAAATGAAGCCCAAGTTTTTTTTTTTTTTTTTAACCCAAATTCTGTCTTATTTATTTGAAGTCAAGAAACCTAAGCCCATTTGGAGCCTAAATGGAATGAGCCAGCTAAACAACCCTTGGACCCTTTCCACACTCTTTACCCACGTTGAAAAACACCATATTCTGGTAACTGATTTTAACGTTGCTTCAGCCTCAACCAAATTACTCCCTCATCCTTAAGTCAGTTGCCAACGTCTCTTTTTCCCCAGATTTTCTGCAATCCAGATCCTCGCACAATCTGCCTCAATCTCCGACGTACCCCATTCCCTGATTATATGTGTGTATATATATGTATAAGCTGCTAAGCATCAGAAATCAGCAATTCCCACACAAAACACACAGCAAAGAAAATCACAGCATCGACTTCAGCAAATCAATACCCTCTAAAGCAAAATTCATACACACCCAGAAATTCATACACGCCTAGAAGCATTCAGTTAACTCTTGTTACACTTCAGCAATTTCATTCACCTTTTCAAATACATTCACTCACTATACATCCTACAAACGTTTATAGAATTCCAATAGATACACACAGACTCAATTCATTCACAGTTTCCTCTCTGCACACTTTTAATCGTGTTTCATCATTAAGGCATACACATATACACACACTGGAGATTACATTTCGCACACACACGCACCCATTCACGTAAAAGGCAGCCTCTACTGCCTTTTCTCCTGAACCGCTCTTCGAATCAACCCGAGAACCAGCCAACATTCCTCACACCAATTTCAGCCAACATCCAATTCAGAAAAAGAAGGGGAAAAAAAAAACAGAAAGAAAAAGAAACCCGGCGACTTACCTCGGTGATGACTCGCCAAAATCAAACCCCCCTCCCGGCACTCTTCTCTGCCTCTCGAACACTCAAACCAAAGTTTTGAGCCGGACCCCAATCGCGAACCAGTTTCCACCGCTGCCTCTCACGAACCCAAGGTCCCAAGCCTCGACCGCATCCTCTCCAAACACTCCAAACCCGCGACTCACTGCTCTCGCCATTTCGAACATCCATTATCGACCTCCAAACTCCGCCTTCGCCCGCGTTCGTTTGAACCAGAACCATCAACCTGTGACTCCTCAACCTCCATTTCGTGAGTTGTCGACTAGCCTCGCTCGAACCCGAGCTTCGATTGCTCCGATCGCTCTCTCCCAGACTCTCTGTGCCTTGAGCGAATTTTGGTGTCGATGTGGGTTTAGGGATTAATTTTTACCAAATTGGAATTTCACTCCAGGTCCCCACCAAGTTCGATATGTAGTCATCTCAGTCCTCATCAAAATTTAAGCCCTTAGTTAGTCCCTGTGTTTCCTTATCATGGAAACTGGTCGCAGAACTTTTATTTCAGCCAACTATTGTCCCTGTGTTCTTATCCATATTTATATTGACCCAAAGTTTCAATTATCTCTGTTTTAGTCCTCAGTTTTGAAAAACTCTAATTCAGGCCTAGAGTTTCCAAAGTTTATGTTTTAGTCTAAAATTTTCAAAGTTCACGATTTATTTATACTTTTACTCAATTTTAAACATTTTCTAATTTCTAATCCTATTGTTCATTTATTTGATAGACGGGACGCGTGACTTGACATATAATTGATTGCCCGTAAGCTCAAACACAAAAAAAAGCAAAATTAATGTAGATTTCTTACTAAAGTTGTTTACCAATGTTATGTGCACACGTTTTTTATGAAAATATGATGCAATTACATATTATGTGAGCATGCATGTGCTTATGTGATTTATGATATTGATATAGAAGTACGCGCATAATTAGCTCACCTTAATCATGAGCACACAGGGCTAGCTCACATTAATCGGGAGCTCTAGGCTCAGCTGGCCATTTTGGCAGGCCCACAGACTTAGTTCACCTTAACTAGGAGTCCACAGTCCTAGCTCACTTTAACTGGGAGCCAAGCTCTGTCATTTGGCAGCCCACAGGCATAATTTGCATGTGTACATGTGTTTACTTATATAGTATATATTACATGTTTTAAAGTTAGTGCGCATTAATCTACTGAATGTTTCGACCTTTTATTTCAAAACATTTCAAAGTCTGGAACTGGCAGCGACTCAATCAGCGATGGCAACTGAGAAAAAGAAAAAGAGATGAATTGGTTTCTTCAATTGGAATCATTAGAAGCTATTTAATTGTTATTTCAAAGTTAAAATGTTGTGTTAATTTTTGACAATGGATTTATTTGGAATTATTTATGAAATCTTATTGTATTTATTTTAAATAAAGAAAAAATTTCTCGCACTTATTTATATAAATGTTTAAGCTTTTCGTACTTTAAAAAAAAAGATATAATAGATTTAGTAGTGTCTCGGGTGTTTAGAACTCGAGCGTTACAAAAGTAGACAAGATAAATGAGAACGATGTCCTATTATATATAAGAAGAAATTATTCTGCAATACCTTTGTGCCACATTTTTTCCACCAAAACTGTCTAAGCAAAGGTCATTTTGGACTTTTTCTTATATGCTAAGTAAATTCTGCAGATATGGTATGTTGGATGTATACCTTATCTTATGCTGATAGTATATCTTATCTTAGATATTTTGATATATTTATTTATATTCAAAGTTTTTTTATTTTTTTAATTCAAAAATTTTTAATACACACACACACACACACACTATCTATGAAGTATTTTCAATTTTGGATTAGTCTATCTTCTTTTTAGTTGATGTGTTAATTTTTAATTATTTTTTATATACTTTTAAATTGAGTTGTTATCATGTTACTTCTTTCATATATAATAAATATGGATAAATATGGCTTAACTAACGTTTCATAGTTTACAAAAATCTCTCACAATATAGTCACATTCTAGATTTCTCGAAGTTTAGGATTGGCAATGAGTCAGGTTAGGATCGGGAATACTATGCCCGTTACCTTACCCATCAAATTTTTTTTCTTGGTCCTATCACCATACCTATCCCCCGCTTAAATGGGTTATGGGTTGAAGCGAGCCGATGTGGGTAATTACTAATTTATTGGCCCATTTATATATATATATATATATACATTTTTATTTTCATTTTTCACTTAATGAATAATGATGTTATAAATATGGGGTGTCTCCAAGAAGGAACTACTTTTCAAACTATTAGAATTTTTAGAAAGTATTTTTGTTTTTGATAGGAAATGGTTAAACGGGCTAGGTATGGGTAAATAGTATGATCACAAAGGCTGTTAAAATCGCGAGTTGGATCCTAGAATTGTACAATTTCAGCATCCAACTTAGGCAAAATCATAAAGGTAAAATCGAAAACAGGATCATTTCAGAATAGTTTTGAATCAATCGATCCAAACGATTCATGATTTTGTGGAGGAAAAAAAACGATCACATCCTCCTGAGTGATGGGGTGAGAATGGCCAGATATCGGTGAAGTGGTGAAGCTGGTGAAGGGAGAGGCCATTGCAGCACTAGAGGCAAAAAATGAGCACTTGATAGTTTTACCAGATGCAGAAGAACCATCAAACTTGGGCAAAATCTAGAAAATGTAGTGCTGCTGCTGTATTTGTTTTACCCACTTCCGCCTTTGATTTTCCATACAATACAAAAACCCATTCACTGACACCAATCATCAGGAAGACCGGAAGAGAAATAAAAAACTAAAGAAATGTTGGATATTTGTACATTTGGTCTAGGTTTGACGTTTGAGTATTTGGACAATCTTATTTCCAGTTTCCAGTTTTAATAATTGGCTTCACATTGTTATATTAGGGTTAATTTCACAAATCGGTCCCAACTTTTGAGTTAAGAATCAGCTAGGTCCCCAACTTTTTTTTCGACCTCTCCGGTTCCCAACTTTTCATAAATTCGTATAATAGGTCCTTTTGTCACTATTTCATTAACTTTTCATAAAAATAACCGTTATACCCCTTAACTTTTTAATTTTAAAAACAAAATACTTAAAAATAATAAAAAATTTAAAAAAAGGGGAAAAACCCACCCCGCCCCTGCTCCACCCACCCTGTCACTCATGAATTGCTCGTTTCTGGTAGAAAGTGGGAAGGGATTCACCACCTCAAAAACGCTGCCAGTAATGACAATATGGCAGCATTTCTGGTAACAAAACGCTGCCATTTACGGCATTAAAAATGGGGTGTTGAATCCCACAAATGGCAGCATTTATGTTGCAGGAAATGGAGGATTCATCCCCATACAAATGTTGCCAGAAATTTTTTACTGGAGGTGAA
Organism: Nyctanthes arbor-tristis; assembly: GCA_963692815.1. Taxonomy (NCBI): domain Eukaryota; kingdom Viridiplantae; phylum Streptophyta; class Magnoliopsida; order Lamiales; family Oleaceae; genus Nyctanthes; species Nyctanthes arbor-tristis. The sequence continues at coordinate 97,545 of CAVNYN010212830.1, forward strand.
GTTGTGGGGATTCATCCCCTCCAAAATGCTGCAAGAAATGGCAGTAGACTACTGCCATTTTGGCAGCATTTTTCCTGCCATGTTGGCGTCTCCAACAGGGAGGATTTACTCGCCTCTAAAATTTTTGCTTGCCTCAAATAGCATCAAAAAGGCAGAAAAATGCTGCCATTTCTGGTAGCTTTTTGGGGAGGTGAATCCCCCCTTTCCCACGGCAATTCATGAGAGTTAGGGAATGGGGAGACTATCGGCTCGGGTGGGGTGGGGTGGGGTGGGGTGGGGTGGGGTGGGGTTTTTAAAATTCTTTTGTTATTTTTAAATATTTTATTTTTAAAATTAAAAAGCTAAAAAGTATAATGACCATTTTTATGAAAAGTTAACAGAATATTGACAAATGAAAGGTTGGAGACCTAGGAGGTCGGAAAAAAGTTGGGGACCCAGCCTATTTCTTAACTCAAAAGTTGAGGACGATTTGTGAAATTAACCCATAATAATTATGTCCTATGTGTCTTCTTTTATGTAGTATTGTATGTGTATATTTATATTTAATTTTAATTTTAACTGAAATATTTTATCTTAATTATTATTCTTTTAATTTTTTGTTATAAATCTCTTATTTTTTCTTTTTTTACTTTAAATTAATTTTTAGTAAAATCTTACGACCTATAATTCGATCAAATTATCCAATTCGTGGAACTCCTCATCGATTCAGTCCAAAATTATGATTTTAACAACCTTGATAATAACCTTACCTGACCCATTATCAAGTCAGGCAGATTTTCTTTAATCCATCTCTGACCTAATTATCCATTTAGTTCAGTATTCTTCGTCTTAATAGGGTGGGGTACCCTTGGATATTGGGTTTGACGGGTTTTTTTACTATCTCTACTAAGTTCACTTAATAACATTTCATTTCATTCCATGTCAAGTAAAATATAATAATTATTAGTTAATAATAAAATAATCAAAATATCACAATTAAATGTGGCTAATCATACATTACTTACCATTTTGTACTAATTTTAAGATATAATTTGATTTGGTATCTTCTCATGTAACGTACGAATGAGAATCTAGTTATTCATTAAGGGAGAAAAAGAAAAGAATCCTACATGAGTATTGGGGAGGAGACGGATGGTTTGACGAAATCTAGCAGCAAGGCATAAAGACATGCAGTATTTTCATTTTGAATGAAGAAAGTGGGGAAGAGCAACAAAGTAGGAAGATTATGAGGAGGGCTTTTTTCCCCCTTTATGAAGAAGAAAGTGTCTTGATTTTCTGAAACAGTTCATTAGATTTAAAAAATGAAACTTCCAGAGTAAATAAAATTGCGCGTGAAGGCGAAAGGATGTGACAAGAAGGTGAAAAGACATTTTGACAAGTTCCAAGAAACTCCGTCATTAATTCAAATGTCTTCCCACCTTACAACACATCAATATACGGTGGACACGTGTCCAGGAAGATGAGGAACAACGCAACGTGTTCTATAAAAGCAAGCGACATCATACCAAAACTTGGAAATGAAACGGTTAATGGGCTTAAGACTCAGAAAGGAAATCGGATCAAAATTCAAAATGAAGATGGAAAACTAACTTAACCAAATAAAAATGTTTAAACGGTTTCGTTTCAACTCTCTTGGGTAGGACTAGTGATGATATGTTATGTTAGCAAGTTGTAGCCGCCGAATCAAGTCGTTCACTTGAAAAGAAAAAAAAAGTAAATATAGAAAGCATTATTCCCTCAAGATAATGTCAGTTACAAACAAAACATGGCTGACATAACGAAACATGAACAACGCACTAAAGTAAAAAGGAGATGGAAAGACAAATCAATGTGGGCAGTAGAAATGATGTGGCATACTCAGGTGCCTTCCACACATGCATTACGTCAAACATCTAGGATTGTATCATTTTTATCTAAACCTATCAATATCACAATGTGTAAAATAAGGTATTTTGACTTCGAAGAAGCACCAGATAAGAGACCTTTTGTCACATGCAATGCTAGTTCTATAAATTGTAACGCATGAGACAAACTTTCAAATCAAGCACCCCTGGGCAATGATGGCTTTCAGCATAAGGAACATTTTTCCCCGTTGGGGGCTAATTAACGGGTATAAAAAGAAAATTACTTGTTTCAAATGTACCTACTTCAATTTCATCACTATAAACCCATCATCAATTAACATTAAAAATAAAAATTAAGACATAAACTAGACTAAGAAGATATAATCTCATAAGCCAATAAAATTTCAATTAGATAACTTGACAAGGTCAAAACCATTTAAATAATGAGCAAGAGCAAGCGATTACTACTTGCAAGGAAATAAAAAGGCTACAAAAGTTTCAAAAGGCTACTCAATCTTGTAAACAATTTCTTTCACATAGTTCTAGAAACAAAAATATAAATCAAATTGATGTGGATCGAATGACAGTAGAATTTATAAATAAGTTAATAGGTGTTGCTAGTAAGTATGATCAGTGTTCAGTATTATACTGTAACTTTTGCATACATGTCTGTTTTCAACACACAATTTATGCTTTTGAGGTAGTTTAACGAGATGGATTGAACTAATCATTTCGTGAAATTGCCCTCTATAAGTTCTTGCAGTTTTCTTCTATATAGTGTTCTTCAGATAAAAACTATTTTTTTTTAATGTTCTGAAAAATACTTTGCATTCTCAAGTATTTGTAAAAAGCCCTTCTCAATGCAAAAGTACCCCTACCATATTTTAATTTATTTAAAACTTTTATTAATTTAGTTATTATGTTTATTATGAATATATTATTATAAGTACAATAATAAACAAAACAACCGCCACATCGCCGCCGCCGCCACTTAAGTAAGTAAAAAACTAGTAATGAAAATTCAAAGCAATAACCACATTGTAAAATGGAAAATTTTGGTATAAAGCACCCAAAATCATCATGAAAAAGGAAAAAAGGAAAGGTAATGACAACATAAAAAAATTAAACAAGAAAATTCGTGCGTAGTTTGATAGAAAAATAAGGGTAACAATCGCCAAAATCACAAAAAAGTCATGTGAAATTAAAAAACAAAAAGAATGGTAACAACAACCACAAAGAAAAAAATTCATTGACAACACAACAAATGTTAGTGGTAACAATTAAAAACATGGTAACTAATTCATTTAAAACCATGGTAGCACAAAACGAACAGCAAACCAAAAAAAAATTAAAATTATGGTAACCAAAAAAAAAAGTGAGGAAAGAAAAGAAAAGAAAAAAAAGGGAAAATGTGAGAAAAAATTTTCAAAATAAATAAATAAATAAAAGTAAGGGCAATTATATTGCCACTACACAATTTAAGTGGCACACCACATTTTTTTCATTTACCAGAATGTCCTTAAATATTTTTACATGTATAACCTTCATTTAAATATCTTATATTATGCATTATTTTTCTTATTTCTTCACCACATAGAAAATCCTTCCTTCTTCCTTTTATTTTCCTTTTTTATCATCAAATTCTTTCGAGCATTGGTGGTTTGATTGAAGGCACCACAACTCATCAAACTTACTTTGATTAGAGGCACGACACCTCATCAAACTCTCAGCAACTTTACTTTTGATTATAGTCACGACATCATTGTTTTCCCTTTGTAGCTTCTGCACCAATTTTTTGGAGCTCATGTTGGCACCAACTTCACAGCCATGATGAATAATTGAGACAGAATAGGGCACATCGATTTGAGGCCTATAACCTCGATTATAAGAACTTGTTCCCTCAAAAGTTGCCTAGTTGATGAAATTTAATGTTGAGACCCCAATACAATAGAAATAGAATAGTTTTCCAAAAATTCATTCCAAAAATTCATAAAGAGAAGCAAAACAAAAATCCTAGATTTGTAAAAGGAGACTTGGATCAAACAACCAAGATCTAACAAAAAAACATCACCATTTGAGCAAACTTTAGCCCCCGTTTCTAGTGGATTTTTGTGAAAGATATTAATTTTACGAAAAGATAAGAATCTAAACATTCTTCTTTTGTTGGTAGCAACGGTAATAGGATAGATGCTAGAAATATAGACTCTTTTTCCGGGGAGTTCGTCTACACCATCAGCTCGCGGTGTCATAGTTGGTATTAGAGTGGAATTTTCCGGTAAGAACTTGTAGTGCCGTGAACATTTTTTTCATTTTTTATTTTTGAAACAAATCACATTCTTTATCTTAATTTATTGTTTTTCTTATAGTTTATTTTATTTTGAGATCGAAATGTAAACATTTTGTGGCGTACTTATCAATTTAAACTTTAGTATGTGATGGAATTAAAATGTGATGTGCCAATTAGATTTTGTAGTGGCAATATAATTGCCCTAAAGTAAAGGTAGCATTCCAGCAGCATCCAAAAGCCAAAAGCCATCATGACCCTTGTGAATATGAGTCCAATTTTGTTGACCCTCTTTAACCCTCCTTCCCCCCAACAACTAAAGAGGCGTTAAGTTAATTAATGAGAGAGAATTACTCCATTTTCCAACTCTTTTTGTCTTTTTCTTTGCGCATGCGCACACACTCTCCCCTGTAATCCACAGACCAAGGAGAGTACTCCTCCACATAACCTCTTATTATCGGAGAATGAAGGAGTGAGCCCCCTGATTCCCCAATATTCTCCTTAGAAATTCCACTGTAATCCGCCCCTTCCTCTTTACAGAAAAATATTTCTCCGGTAATGGTGTTGGAGAATCAACCATTTCTTTTTCTTTCTTCATAATTTTCTTCCTTATCACAAAAAAAGGGGGGGAAAAGCCTCTATCAATCTCCATAATTTTCCACCTCCATGGACCTTTGTTTATGGCAACTAGCATCATACAGAAAAACATGTTAAAAAATTCAAAAGCTTTTAATAACAATACGAAACTAGATAGAAAAGTTTGATTCCATTAAAGGGTTGGGAAATGGGGAACGGATGGATGAAATGACTCCAATGTGAAATTGTAAATTAATCACCATAGAGGACGTTGTCGGCCGCCTCCACCATCATAGTACCATCGACCACCGCTCAAACCCTAAAAGGTGGTGAGGTGAAGACCAAGCCTAGTTAGGAATTAAAGAAGGAATAAGAGAAATAAAGAGAATTTAAATTCAAGCAAATTGAACTGGAAATTCTTGAAAATTCTATAGTAAATGAGAGAAGAAAAAACTCCACCAAAAAATTCTGAAGAGTAGCTTTCCTATCTTTGATGATGGTATGAGGTGAGAGATGGACTGATGGGGGATTATAGTCGGTGGGTGGGTGGGTGGGTGAGAGAAAGTAAAGAAGACAAATGAGTTAGGAAAAAAGTGGTTCTCTTTATTTCCTTGACCCGTCTTAACCCATTAAAAGGGGTCAACAAAATTGAACTTTGTGAATATTATTTACACATAATGATGAAAGATCTTACATTCAAACCATCAGAAGACACAAAAATGGGGAAATTGTTGAAGGAACAAAGCTTGTAACATAATTTGGATTTGCGACTAACGTTCAAACAATCTCATCTTATCCGTTGCCGCAGTGTTCACAGCAGCACTAACATCTGCCGTAGCAACCTAGGGGGACGCAATGCAGCGCCTCCCTCCCTCTACACGGTACTAATTTGCATCGCTTTCTCTCGATCTGATTCCCAATCTAATTGGAAGAAACTGTGACAATGTGCATGTGGCAGAGAGGAGATGCTGGCGAATAGGTGCAGGCGGCGGCAGTGGGCGGCGGGTGGTGAGGCGACAGCGGTAGGTAGACGGTTTTGAGGTGAAGAATGGAAATGGTAAATAATTAGCGTTTAGGTAAATGTCGGATTATATAATGTGTAATTATCAAATAATATTAAAATTAATAATTATTATAATATTTTTTTATTTAAATATAATAATAAAAAATAATAAAGATGTTTTTGTAATTAAAAATGGTAAATCTATAAAGTCTGGGACCATATAAGGCACCATGAACTGATGGGTTTTATGCACTGTTTTATCAAAGGCATTGGGGTGAGGTTAAATATAAGGTGGTCACAGCATGTTTGGAGGTATTGAATGGCAGCAAATTGGTGAAAGCTATCAATGAAACCGCTATCATTCTTATACCGAAGAAGAAGAACCCGAAAAGGTTGCAGGAATTTCGCCCGATTAGTTTGTGTAATAACCTTTATAAGATTATTTCAAAAACAGTTGCCAACCGTCTCAAACATGTTTTAGATCCTCTCATTTCAAAGAACCAGAGTGCCTTTGTTATAGGTAGATTAATAATCGATAATGCCATTATTGCTTATGAGTCGTTCTATTCTATTTCTTTTAAACGTAGGGGGCGGGTGGGTTATATGGCCTTGAAGTTAGATATGAGTAAGGCCTATGATATGGTTGACTAGGAGTATTTGTGTGTTGTTATGCGTAAAATGTCCTTTCCTGAGCATTGGGTGAGGCTCATTTACGATTGTATTTCCACTGTATCATTTATTTTTCGTGTGAATGGTCATTATACAGGGTCTGTTGTTCCTTCTTGGGGACTCCGATAAGGATGTTACCTATCTCCATATTTGTTCTTCTTGTGTGCTAAAGGATTTTCAGGTAGTGGAGCAACAAGGTCAGTTGTAGGGACTTTGGAAGAACAGGGATGTCCCTACTATCAGTCATCTCTTCTTCGCCAATGATTCGATTATTTTCTTAAGGGCCACAGAAGAAGTTGCCCAATGCATTCGTGACATCCTTAACTATTATGATCGGGCATCAGGGCAGCAGATAAATGTTAAGAAGACCAAATTACTTTTAGTCCTAATTGCCTGGAGGAGAAGAGGCAGGCAGTCCTTTAGGTAATGGGTGTGGGGGCGGCTAATCCCCATGAGGTGTATTTGGGGTTTCCAGTGAGCATTGGTCAAAATAGGAGACGGGTTTTTGCCTTTCTTCATGATCGGATGACGAAGAAAATCAATGGTTGGAAGAATAAACTTTTTTCTGCTGCAGGAAAGGAGATTCTTATCAAAGTAGTGGTGTCAGCAATCCTTACATATGTCATGAGTTTGTTTAGAATACCGGTGTCAGTGTGTAAGGAGTTGTGTACTCTTGTTACCCTTGGTAGGGTTCGGCTAAGGAGAAATGGAAGCTTGCATGGATTATTTGGGAGCTTCTGAGCTTGGCTAAGGAGAAAGGAGGGTTGGGATTTTGTGATTTGGTATAACCAATCCTTAATTGCGAAGCAATTTTGGCAAATAATTGAGCATCCGGGTTCATTGGTGTCTAGGGTTCTTGAGGATAAATATTTTTATGACTATGACATATTGGATGCGGTTGATAGACATAACTCTTCATTCCTTTGGAAGAATTTTCTTTGGGGGATGGAGATGATAAAAAAGGGGGTACCATTGGAGAGTGGGGAGAGGGGAGCAAATTTAGACTGACAACGATACTTGGATTGCTTGTCCCTTGGGGTTTCGGTCGATTACACATAGGATTGAGGGGCTGAGTAGGGTTTGTGACTTAATTGACGCAAATCAACATTGGAGGTTGGATTTACTGCAATAGAATTTTCTTCCGATTGATGTAGAGGTTGTTCTCTGCATTCCGTTGAGTAATCAAAGAATAGAGGACAGACGTATATGGCATTATTCTACAACGGTTTGTTGTAGAGTCAATGGTGGATATCATTTGACGAAGACTTTGAGTTGTTTGGATTGAGTAGAAGGTTCCGGGGGTCGTCGTGAGGATTGGAAGAAAGTATAGACATTAAATGTTCCTCCTAAACTGAAGATGTTCATCTGGATATTGTTGCAACGAGCTATACCTATGGGTGATAATTTGTCCCGTCATCATGTTGGAGGTGAACTTGTAACGCCTCGAATTTTGAGCACCCGGGACGTTACCAATACTTTCTTTCTTTTTAAAATAAGTAATTAACAGCGGGTAAAAAATATACAGGAAAATAAACTTGGAAAATAATATCCCAGAAAAAGAAAGAACCTATTAATGTCAAAGAATAAGGAATTCAAAAATATTCACAAACAAATAAAAATATTTAATTTATTCCAAAATGAATTTCTAAATTTGATGCCGCCACTGCTCAGGGCCCCTCCTCTGATTCTGAATCTGCAAAAAGTTGTAATTTAAAAGGATGAATATTTCATAGAAATACTTAGTAGTCTCAGCGTCAATTAATTAATTAATACCACAAATATACATATAAACATGCATCTACATGAATATCTCAGATAAGTTCTTTACTCGAAAACAAGTATCGTATGGTAAATACAGGTTTTCGACTCTCATCTCACACTATAAAGCAAGTAAATACTAGTGCATAGTAATCAAGTATTGCATGCATAACATAATATTCTCGTCTCGTCTCGTCTCGTCTCATCTCGTCTTAGGCATAAAACAAATAAGCTCATGCCTATAATAAACATATAATTCACATATTCACATGCATACTGATACCACAGATCAATTAAATTTGCACATACTTCTGAAAATAAATTTTTCTAGAAAAATGAGATTACCTTAAACTTGTGAGCTGGACAACCTTTGTAAAAATTTTACTCGCTTATAAATCTTCACGCCTCGTCTAGTCAAAATAAAATAAATTATTTTAGTATGAAAGAAATAATACTTTATAAAAAGGGAATTAAACTTTAGGGACTAAATTGAAATACTGGAATAATTTAGGGCTGGGACTAAAAAGGTGGATGACAAACTCCAAGGCCGAGTTCTTGAACACAGAAAGTTGGAAACCCAATTCAATAAATCTGGAAACCTTTACGACTCAATAAACAAATCCAAAAACTTGAGGGACTGATTTAAATATAATCAGAGGTTGGGGACTGAAACGGAGCTATATAAATGCTTTGGGTCCAGAAAGGACCATGGCTAATAGTTTTGAACTTACTTAAAGTTTAGCAAAAGTGGAAGGCTGAACTGAAATGAAACAGAACTCAGGGACTCAGGTGCAATTTGAAATTTTGTAGAATTTCCAAATCCCACCCATCTCCCAAATCGGCCGAGACCAAAGCAAACACAAGAATTGGGTGAGGAAGCACCAGCACGGCTGCGGCAGGCCCTGCCAGCGGTGACACAGTGGTGACGGGTTGTGCAGTGGTGGTGGTGTCGTGGGTGCGTGGGGATGGTGTTTGTCGGTGTGTATAGTGAATGTGTATCTATCTATCTCTGTAAACTGGGTTCTATGGGGTATATGTATATCTGTGTATATCTATATTGATAAGTTTGTGTATGTAATGGGTTGATGCATTGGAAATTCTGAAGGGGAGAAAGGGACGTGTACTGGGTACGTATGTACATGTTTTGAATGCATATCTATCTAGTAGATGTGGGAGAGGATAAATCACATCAACCTTGATACGTAAATTTGCTGAAAA
>CAVNYN010212831.1:0-20558 GCA_963692815.1 Nyctanthes arbor-tristis
CTCTGCCCAAGGCTGGTGTGTCTAATTGGTTGCTTGGAACGAACAGAATCTCCTGTAATCTTGAAGAGTGACCATAGAACATGATGTTTCTGTTCTCTGGATGGGGAATACAGTTCACAGAGGTGCCTATAAATTTACTTTTATGGATTAGCTCCTTTGTACAAGTAGTGTGTGGTTGCGGTTGTACAGAGGACCATTGGCATCTGCTAGTTTGTAGAGTCGCTTATCCCCGCCCTTTTTTCTTCTATACTTGAAAATTGCGTTTTATAGATTCTCATAACATGGACACTGACTTCCATAGTGAAAGATCATAAGCTTATACCATGTAATGTGCAAGATATAGTCTCAAGGTACCATATTCAACAATATGTCTATCCCAGGCTTGGATTTTCGAGTTAAGATAGTTCCAACAAAAAAAAAAAGAAAAAAGGTGTCTCAATGCATTGCTCTTGAATGCCAAGAAACCTTGTGGAGGTTTTTGGCTCATAAGTTGTATTGATAATCTATTTTTCTAAATATGATTATTCATTTCATTTCCAGATGACCACTGCTATAGCTATTGAAGATGTAAGAAAGGAGGTGAAAATCTTGAGAGCTTTGACAGGACATAGCAATTTAGTATATTTTTATGATGCATACGAAGACCATGACAATGTCTACATAGTGATGGAGTAAGCTACTAATTTGCTTGGTTTTAATCTTGGTCCATTTTTTGCGTTTACACTAATTTGTAATAGTATAGTTGTGTTTTACAATTTGTTTCTTTCATGAAAATTGGCATGATAATAATCTCATTTATATTCGATATCAACTATGGAACTTTCTGTTTGAAAATTTACCTAGTCATAAGCTTAATTTAAAGTTTAAAATTCTGATTTTTGATAATGGAGTTAATTTGTCAGGTTATGCAAAGGAGGAGAACTTTTAGACAGAATATTGTCAAGGTATTCCCGTTTCCATATTATAAATAAAACCGTAAGTTATATATTCCTGCGGCTGCTAACAAATCAAAGCTTTCATCCTTGACTCAGTGGTGGAAAATACACTGAAGATGATGCAAAGACTGTAATGACCCAAATACTGAATGTTGTTGCATTCTGTCATCTTCAGGGAGTGGTACACCGGGATCTTAAACCTGAGGTATGAATAAGTAGTTATCAATGTATTCTCTGGTTTCAGAAAGCCTTCTAATTTTTTCCTCGACTTAATGTAAATGCTTTTGAACTTTTCGTTGTTATAAAATTTCAAAAAGTTGCTTGTGTCATGCACGTTGTTTTTTAACTGTAGCTTTCTTTTCTTGATTAGAATTTCTTGTTTACATCAAAGGAAGAGAACTCATTACTGAAGGCCATAGATTTTGGATTATCAGATTTTGTGAAGCCAGGTTTGTTTTTTCAATTCAAAGAATTCATGCACTTCTTTTCCAATTTCTCTTTATCCAAGGTCGTTTAAATGAGTTGAGCGACATTAATAGGCTGGATATTTTGCAGACGAAAGGCTTAATGACATAGTTGGCAGTGCATATTATGTAGCACCCGAAGTTCTACATAGAGCATACAACACTGAGGCTGATGTTTGGAGTATTGGTGTTATAGCACATATACTATTGTGTGGAAGCCGTCCATTTTGGGCTCGGACTGAATCTGGGATCTTTCGTGCTGTTGTAAAAGCTGAACCAACTTATGAAGAACAACCTTGGCCAACTTTGTCTTCTGAGGCAAAGGATTTTGTCAAACGTCTGCTGAGTAAGGATCCACGGAAAAGAATGACGGCAGCTCAAGCCTTGTGTGAGTCTCTTATATATGTTTAAATGGGAATTTTCATGAAATTTCAGAAGCCACTTAAAAAGTTTCTTCTGCTTCAGGTCATCCATGGATAAGAAGTAGTAATGACATTAAAGTGCCTTTGGATATATCAATATTCAAACTCATGAAAGCTTACATGCGTTCGTCTCCCCTCCGGAAAGCTGCTCTACAGGTGCGTAATGTGATGTTACAGTCTGTTACTACTGCTCCAACTCTGACTTTGTTCATCATTCTTCAGTATTTTTTTTTTAAGAACCGCCCCTTAAGTTAGAAAAAATCCTCTCTTTATTAGAAATTCAAGCTAGTTGCTGCTTCATATGGAATGCTTAATTTTTTCATTACACTCCATATTACATCTTTTCCTTTCTGTTTCCTTTTTTTAAAAATATTTTGAACTTTATGTTCATTTGATGAGGCTACTTCCATAAAGAGCGTAGTCCATGATGAGCTGTGTGGTCTGTTGGTAAAATAAGTGAAGGAAAGGAAGGAAAATGAGTAGGAAATACATTTTCCTGAAAGCAGGACCGGAGAGTAGGATAGGAATTGCACCTCTCTCTTGCTTTATTTTGCATTGGCAGATCCAAGATAGCATACGTCTAATGGAAAAGCTTTTTCCACTTCATTTGGTATACAAATATCTATTTATCATGCCAAACAGTGGCAAATTAACTTTTCTTCCAGGGAGGAGGAAATATAGATGAAAATGGTTTCTTTTGCCCCTTATTTTCGCGCATAAACACCTTCCGGCAGAACAAAAAGGGGGTAGTACTTGTTATTAAATCTGATTATATTTGTTTCTGCTGCTCCTCTTCCTCAAATTTATATTCCATAAATGTTGATTGATTATTTCATTGTTTCACTTGTTCTTATTAGCTTATATATTAAGTTCTTCTCTTGTTCATACATCTTTGACAGGCTCTATCAAAAACGTTGACAGTCGATCAACTACTCTACCTGAAAGAGCAATTTGCACTTCTGGAACCAAACAGAAATGGCACAATAAATTTAGAAAATATCAAAGAGGTTGATTTTGTGAGACTATCATCTTCTGTTCCAGTCTTATCTGGATAACTCAACCTAAATTTCAATTCTATGGTCAGGCCTTGATGAAAAATGCAACTGATGCCATGAAGGACGCACACATTTTTGATTTCGTCTCTTCAGTGAGCTTCTAGCTTGTTTTGTAATTAATTCAGATTTGGAACTTGTATTGCATCTTTAATTTTGTGCTAATTTATTTCCTGCTCGTTAATGGCAGCTCAATGCACTTCAGTATAGGAGGATGAATTTCGAGGAATTCTGCGCAGCTGCATTAAGCGTATATCAGCTCGAAGCTCTCGATAAATGGGAGCAGCATGCACGTTGTGCCTATGACTTCTTTGAGAAGGAGGGGAACCGGACTATTATGATTGAGGAATTGGCTTCGGTAATGGGCATGACATTTCTTTGACAATTCCTGTTCTTTCCTAAATCTGATTTTGCAATGATTTGGAAATGTTGTTTCAGGAACTTGGCCTTGGCCCTTCTGTTCCTGTTCTTGCTGTTCTTGATGACTGGATTAGACACACTGATGGAAAACTCAGTTTCCTTGGATTCATTAAGTTGTTGCATGGTGTTTCCAGCCGGTCTCTCGTCAAATTTCAATGAGACTTGTGGTGCATATTCATTTGCACCAGATTCTACCAAATGCCTATACGACACCATATTCGGTTCTGCCTATGGAAATGTATGGCCATGTTCAACTTTTTGCTCGGTTAGTAACAGTACAACTGAATTGGCTTCATGCTGCCCGGTCGATTTTTGTTGAAGGACTGGAGTCGTGATTTAGAGGTTCACGAATATATCCAATAATGCATCCAAGAGTCTTATGTTGCCACTGTAAAGCTGTAGTTAGTATTTTCATTTATTATTATTATTATTTTTCCCCCCATTTTTATTCTTTCTTGAGCTGTTGTTGCCGAGAAATATACGTTTGTAACTTTTCATTGTACTGCATACATTGTAATCAATCCAACTATAATATTTCCTCTCTCTCTCTCTCTCTCTCTCTCTCTATATATATATATATATATTGTTACAATCCAATTACAGTTTTAGCATTATTTTTCACTTACAAGCGATTTTGATAACTTATCAACTGGCTATCTTTCTTTGAAATAAAAAAAAAAAAATGCTTTCAACTGATGCTTGAGAGGCAATTATATTGAACATTAACGGGGCCCTTGAAAACTAATCGATTGTCGATGTTATTGAGGACAAGTCACGTGTGGAGTCCGTGACATCAACGGTGGAACGTAGCCTATCAATGATGAATTTCTGCGAGAGACAAATGACGCCATCAACTTTTATTTTTGGGGGTGGGGGAGGGGGGAGTTGAGAGTACAGCCTATCATATGCACTGTCGTCGAAAACAGAGGATCTTTTTAATGAATCTTTGCTTGCTCTTTTTTGATATTTATATAATCCTATTTTCTTCAGCAACTTTCTGTGTACAGAATTAGAACACGAATCTCTCTTGTGTCCATGCAATTCTGCCTCTCTTTTTCCTATTGGATTCTCCCTCTCCACGTAATGATAATGCAGGATACTGTACAAGTCGAACTCAACTTTTCGAGCTATTATATTTAAAAAATAACAAATTCTGAATAACATTGACCAAAATTCCAGCTAAAATAAGCCCTATAATATATTTACTTGAAGGTGAATTTCATGTTAAGAACTATGAAATTATGTGAAAAAAGAAAAAAACTACACCTTCCATAAAATTGGAAGTAGCGAGTAGGAAAATGACATTTTCATCAAAAAATTAGGATTTTGTATCTCAATTTTTTATCGGTTATTGATGCATCATTTTCAAACTTGAACCCAAAACCATCATATCTCTCTGTCTGGGAAAATAGCCTGAACAATTTGCAGCACTAACTTGTTTGGTTAAGCTATTTTGTATAATCAGCAATTGAAGGTAGGAAGCTTTCTGCTAAAAAAATTTTATTGAGCAATTGAAGTTAGGAAGCTTTCTGCTAAAAAAACTTCATTGTTTATAAATCAAATTTGACATTTTGTTATGTTAATAACAATAATTTTTAGAAGGTAAAATATAATTCCTTTTAGTCATTTTTCAAAAGACGTCAAATGTTGCTATTTTTGCCAAAAAAAAAAAAAAATTGCGTACTTTTCATGCTTAATGAGTGGAATAAGATACCCCTCCCTCCCAAACGATGATTAATTAATATAATTGAAATATTTAATTTTATCTATATTTTTTTAATATATACTTTTATGTCTAATTACATAATTGTTTAAAAATATTTCTAATACAATATGGTAGTTAATATAAAGTACTAACAAGATACATTAAATAGAGACATATATGAAAATGTAAAATTAAAAATAATGGCAGTTAATATAAAGTACTAACAAGATACATTAAATAGAAACGTATATAAAAATATAAAATTAAATATAAGTAGACTATTTTTTTAAGATGAACGAAAATAGCATACAAAACGGAAGGAGTATCAATAAAATCTCGTACGATATATATATCTGAAGCAAATGTAATGCACCCCGAATTCAATTGCAAGAATATCAAGTGAAACACGATAAGGTTCAAGAAACAAATTGAACAATACACACCTGAGATGTACACATAAAAAGTGAGGGGAAAGAGATGTATAAATGGGGATAGAAGAATGTAACAGGTTGGCAATATTCTTGCTTTCAGAAAAGCCTGGGGCCGGCCGAGCAATGGAGGTCGATTTCTTGGGTCCAGGCCGATTGGTCCTGAACATGCAAGTGCCAGTACGTCTGTGCTACGGCATCTGGATCCAACCCGCCCGCCCCTCCTCCTCCACTTTGCAACTGGTGATACTGTTCCCCGACCGACGAGGCTGACGACGAAGACGACGTTTTCTGTTCCCAACTTGATCCTACTCCTGCCCCCCTGCATGCTCATCTTTCCACAATTAGACAACCTCCCCTCCCAAAAACACTAAAAAAATGATTTTTGTTGAGCATCATCGATGATTTTTTTTCCAATTCAACGGCATGATCGATGAGCATTGTCTAAACAGTAAAAAATGATTTTTCTTTTTTTCTTCACAATGTCCTCTTCACACGACACGACTAATCTTATCCAATACGACACAGACACAGATAAAACCTAAAGTGCATTTCTTGTTGTGTTCTGATTGGTGGACATGAAATTAGAGGTTAGAGAAGATTCACGAAAAGTAGAAAAGATTCTCGAAACCTTGTGGGTTCGGAATCTTTGGCAAGTAGATCTATTGGAGAACTCAAAAAAATCAAGGAAAACAAAAAGGAAAAAAAGATGGACAAACCTAGGAGAGCCGATGACGCCGTCGATGATTACATGTGCCACGTGAACTCCCATAGGATGGTACTCTCTTGCTAGGCATTGCGATAAGGCTCTCATCGCAAACTTCCCACAACCTAGTATCGAGAAATCATGTTAATTATCGAATTTAATAGTACAAAATAACAAGAATTAACGATTAATACTAATTAAGGATTACTGTATTAAATGGGACGTTACATAATTGGGAATAACCAGCAATGCCGTTGAGAGAAGCCGAACATCCCGTGAAGAGAATCGTACCTCTCCCTCTCTCCACCATTCCTGGAAGCACCTGAAATTTACATAATGTATATTTTCATGCTGAAATTCACAGAAAAACACGGTTCTTGAAATGGAAGCGCCTCAGAATGGAGGTGGGACCCACCTGTTGAGCGCAATGGAAAGCGCCGACGGAGGAGAAGGCCAGGGATTTCTCGAAAAGATCGACTCTAATGTCAGTGAAGCTTGTGGGAGGCCATGAAACGGGGTGGTACGCGTTGTAGACCAAAACTTCGACGAAACCCAGAGACAGAACCCCCTCAAACGCCTCCCTTATGCTTCGAGAATCCGAGCAATCGATTCGGATTGCGAAAACTTGGGCCTTCTCTTCTCTGGCTATCTCATCTGCAAATCTTGATAATCTACCTGTTTTTTTTTTTTTGGTGAACAGTGCACAAAATCAAGTTATTACTTCAAAATTTTTTAAAACCGGCCACTAATTAATTCCCTTATGATTGTGTGTGTCTGAACGTAGATATAGAAGGTGTGTGTGTGTGTGTGTGTATGTATTTACTGGCCTAGGTCGCGGGCGAGGATGGCGACAGTGTAACCTTCGTGGGCGAATTTACGGGCGATGGAGCGGCCGAGTTTGGGGCCGACGCCGACAATGGCGGCGATGCCTTTCTGCGAGGTGGAACTCGCCATATTCCTCATCTTTACTGTTTCTTGCCTTATTTAGCCTATTCCAGAACAGTCAGAATTGGAGTTCTAATCTTTCTGTACAAAGAGTACTTGAGGAAGAGGAAGAAGATGGAATACACTAGTTCATTTCTATAAATAATATATATGCATAAATTTCTTGGTTCATTGACACAGTTTTCTGAGAGTAATCTGGTTGAAATAATTAGCTGCTGTCACTGTATATATATGTGCGTCTGCACTCTAAAAAGTGCGTGCAGATGCATGTTTCCACAGCTTTTTATTGAAAGTGTTTAGCATCATATATAATACCGTATGGTAATCATGTGATGTACATTAAGACACGTTATATAATTGTAGTTTTTCATGTGACATATTTTGATGCACGCTACAGTCATATGACATCATATGGTGTTAGATTAGAACTACAGCTTTTCCTGTTTAGCAAACTTGGGATTCATGTATGGACTCCAATTATCAACAAAAAAGCTTGGAGTTGTTATTTATACATGTGAATAATTTTCATTATTATTTATTAGTCGAGCTGTTTTATTGAACTCGATTTGACACTAAAAAATGCCATATTCACAGACTTAAACTAAACTTGTATTCTACACTCGCTTCATGACTTTTCATAAATTGGCTGTGCTTTTTTTATGCATTGCTGTAAGTTGACTCAGGATTTTGGTCCATCTAAACGTTTTTCATATTTTACACTTTTTAGAAGATTTTATAGGTAAAAATTAAAGAGAGATAAATATATGGATATAATTTTCAGGAATATATGATGATTGGTGGTGGTGCCTACAGAGGGTTGAAACAGTTTGAGCAAATGATTGCTATACTTTATAGTGCGATGCTTTCTGATAGAAAGCGATTCATTTCTTGGTTTGGAATTTGGGATTATTATTATTATTATTATTATGCATTTGACCCTAATAATAATCTGATCATTATGGGCCCAAAGATGTGTAATTAACGAAATAGATTTGCGTAATTGGGTGATTTGACCGCACGGAGTCAAGATTTGACAGAAGAATTTGTTCCCGCTTTAACCCGGTTCGGCAGCCAATAGGACTTCAACATTTTTCAAAAGCATCAACGATGCACCTTTATAAATACAGAAAAGAACCCGAAAGGTGTGTCAATATCAAAGAACCCTAAAAATATCTTTTCTCGTCCTCACTCCCCAGTTAACGCCATTAAAGGAGTGTATAAAGATCCACGGGACATATCTCTACATACGTACTCATATAGGATGAGAACTACTTGAAAACTTTTACCTCCCCCTTAGGACGTCCGATACAATAACTACTATGTACGTACTCTTTTGTATCAGACTCTTCGTTCCAAATTCATTTTCATTTATTATGGGATTTTGAAAAATATTATGGAAGTAACACTACTACAGTCATGTCATGTTCACCATATTCTATCCACCTCGTGTTCGAACAAGATAAGGACATTAATGGCGGTTTAGCTTATTAGAAAAAAAGTTTCAAGGATGAGCTGTAAGAGACTCAGATTAAAGGGGATGCTGCCTGCTGTCCGCCGCCTTCATTGACCTCACACATCACATGCTTCCACTCATGTGTGGTGGTTCAGGGATCAGAAAACCACCATGGTTACTTATCATGCCATTCAAAATAACCTCACTATGAGATAAGGTTAGAACAAAGACGACATCAAGTCAAGTCAATTACTTTGCATCTTATCTGAGAAACAATTGGTGATTAGCATTTCACTGCAAATGATTGGAGCCGACACGATTTAATTCCCAGTTGTTAGTGTTTGGCTCCTTTATCAAATGTTAGTTGAGAGAGGGACCGGGATTTATTTCCATTTTCTCTCACACCATCTTTGATTATATTGCCATAAATGCACTGGATTAGATTAACCACCACCACAACTAGTTGGATCACTCTTCTTCTTTTCGGTTGGTTTCTTAACTGCAGATGCTTTCGTATATGCACTTCTATCATCAATGGTTAAAATGTCAGATTAAATCAGGAAAAGGAGAGAAAAATTAGCTGCTAGAAAATTTCAGATATAACCCATAGATTTTATTTTATATTAACCCACTCGAGGAGAACTTACAGATTGAAGCTGAGAGTCAGTCATAAGGGTTTGTGGACCCCTAACGAAGAAGCTTTCAGAGTTTTCTTCTATGGCACGGGGTGACAAGGTAGGGACCTTAAACTTATCACGAAAATCATGTCCAAAAAGATAATCCCCCCATATGTCGTAAACAAAATTTTCCTTGATCTCCGTCTTTTCCTCATGCATGACTGTTGTTTTCTGATTGTGCATTTTGGATCCAGGAGCCCGTGCCTGCGGAGCAATGGTAGATGTTGAAGACAAAATGGGAGAGAGACACATTGAAGGTATGGCAGCTCTGCCAGCACTGGGAAAGGTGGCAGAAGGGAGAAGAACACCTCTGCCGGCCAAATTAGGATTCTCATTAGTAGAGGAAAACCAAGTTTTGTTGCCGTCCTTCAAAGAATCCTCATCCTCCAATACACGTGCCTTCGCGTAACGGTTAGAACATGTATTTTTCTCATGTCCCTTGGTAGCAACATGAACAAAGGAATTTCTACTTTCCGCAGACTCTTTCACATTAGGTGATGGTGGCCGTGATCGTTTAGGCATAACAGATGTGACAGGCGACAAGGGGGATGATGGTGTAGAATTACCACTCTGACTGCTAGAAACTTCAAAGAGCAGAGTCATTCCTGCGCTGGAGTTCTTTTTCTTCCTTCGACTTTTTCGACTCTCTTTCCCAACTTTAATCCTTAGGTTTCCAGTTTGTGATGCATCTGGTCTATCTGAGCTCTCTTCTGCCTTGGATGTTGGCTGTGAAGAGGATGATAGTATGCTTCCCATCCGAATGTTTAACATACAGTTGGTTTTCTTTTGATCATCCACATCATCATTTTCACGTTCATTGGTGTCAGCTTGACTTTCAGAATATCTACCAAGAGGTTCCAGTAGACAGGCCTGCTCTTGCACACTTGATCCTACCAAACCAGTCATTTCAGGAGAAATGGAAAGCTTACTGCTATCTTTATAATTATGGTGTGGATGTGAAGATTTTACTGCAGGGTTCGGGGCGGAGATGGAGCATTTCCCACTCTTAAGCAAGTATTCTGGGGGGACAAAGCCCAATAAATTGGGAAAAAGGAACAAAAGCAGCAGCAACAATACAAAAGCAGCAAAAAGAATTGCAAACATAGATTTCTTCACCCGTGCCCAGAAAATTGATCTTCTGCAGAAGTTGAGCACATATATGGGTAGACTTGCTTTCATGGGTACCACAAGAATACCTGTTGCCAAAGCCAGCTGAAGGTCCCTCTGTACTGTGGCTGCAGAGAAGTCAGTCACATACGATATTTCAAGCTTCACAACTTCACCAGGTTTCAGAGAAAAACCTTCACAAGTATGCACTGAAAAGCCATCCAAACTGCATTCAGCACCAGAAACTTCAATTCGTCTAACCTGTAGCGGAAGGTCCCCAGTGTTCTTAGCATACAATTCTTTTGTCAAAGGCTGAGAACAAGAATGACTTCTGTCCTCCATATAAATCAATTTATCTGGCAACGAGAAATTAAGAGCTGGCAGGTCAAACTTAAATTCCAAACTCCGCACAGGATCAGACTCCTCAAGCAAGGATAAAGAAAGCAACCCCCCAAATCCTCGCAGAGTTAACCACTCAACACCAGATAGATTATTCCTTATCAAAGCTGAACTGATCCACTCACATCGATTGGATGGCTGAAAGAGAATTGGACCTAAGGATGTTCTACCATGAGGATGAACAAAAGCCTCTGTCAGTGCATTTTTTGCGATTGAAAAGCCATACCTAGTAGGAGCAATTATCTTATTCCCCTCTAAACTACTGTATGAAGAGGGTTGCAAGAGTGAATCCGGCGTCCTACATTGATTGATGATCTCGCCAGCATTTAGAATAAGTTGCACTACAATTGGCTCTTGGCTTGGGTTTTTGACAGTTATCCACCGAGAAAAATGACTTCCAACCTGAACTGTTGAGAACAGTATCTCGTCATCATCAAGGATAGACAAGCTTGCAGTGGCTTGGGATTTCCAGTTTCTTAGCACCAATTCATCTGCTTCCCTTGTATCCAATGCCTTCAAATAAGGGTTTCAACAAATGATTTGGTTATTGGAAAATTTTGATTTAAATGATTATCAAATTTTTAAGTAAAAAGGACATAAGACATAATTCGGGATGTGAAGTAGAGAAGCTCGACAGAATGCATATAATGTCTTATGCAAACAATGTCTAACGTAATTACAGGAGACCAACTTTTTGTTAATCAAACAAATTACTCTTTTGATTACTAAATAGGTAATAAAAGAAACAACCAATTCAGCCTACAATATGCTAAGAGAATCTCAACTCAACAACATTATAAGCAAACATGGAACTAAAAGTCCAGGCGAAATGATCTTTGTTTCGACCAAGATGCAAATAAGCTATGTCTATACAAAAGAAGCTATAGCCCCATACTTGATGCAACCTAAAAAGGTATCGCTACTGATACAATCAACTGCCTGCATCTTTCCTTACATCAAAAGATCCCACCAACCACGATCTACCTAATTGAATAATCAACAGCAAACTTCAAAAACAAATGCTAGCTCAGAATCCAGATACAATTTGTAATGAATAAGCCAAATTCTCTCTTTCTCAAATTATTACTTTTGCAGCCGTGACAAGTCATCAAACTTTCAGATGTCATCTCTTCCTTTTAGTCATATATTGTGAAGTCAAGGAATCTTGAGTTAAAACTGAGGAAACACTAGAGTGAAGCAGAAAAAATATAACTACCACACATGGAAAACTAATATGCAGTAGACTATACCTTTTATACATTGAGCCAACATTTTCAAAATGAATAAAGAAAAGAAGAAAATAAACAAATTTTCATCATTGATAAGGAAGTCTAGCACAAACAAACCAAATACAGCAAAAAAGGGTTTCAGTTGCGGATACCAAATTAATATGGCCATGGTGCTTAGTTACTAGGATATGTAAAATCATGCACTTATCAGTGGAAAGTTGTCGCAGCAGAAGAAACATGGACTAGATTCTGTATACCTTTATCTCTGATGGTGGCTGCATACTGCTGCCTGAAGATCTCTGTCTCAAGTTGGTGTCATCTACATCTTTGGGCTGCTGTCTATATCCAACAGAAGAATCTACCTTATGTCGTGAACAAATACGGGTTACATCTTCACAGGGAATTTCGACCCGAGAATTTTTTGTGCCATTTATCCATAAAAATAATTTGCAATTCATGTCCACTTCTTGAGTATCAGGAGCACAAGTAAGCACAGCTACTTGTGTGATGGTACTAGGAAAAAGTATAATTCCTTCCACATATCTAATTCGGAAATGTTCTTTGACGTCCCCTACTTCACTGACCTTCAGAACACTCAATAAATAAGGACTCTCATTTCCCATTGAGAGAGCAATGGCAACAGGTCCACTCATATCACGTGACACTATTGCCTCAAGAGAAACAGGGAGAGGAATTTCAGGCTCATCAAATGCTGAACTTATGCTCAACTTTGCTTCAAGAGGAACCATAATTGTATCAATATTTTCCTTTGAAGATCTAAGCAACTGCACACTAATACCACCAAAAAGATTTCCTTCAGACTGGTATGACAGACCTAATTCCATAATGGTCTCCGTTTCTAGAGGACCAAGCTCCCAATTTCTGTGTGGCCTCAAGGCAATTAGAGGTAGGTCAACATCACCACCTTCAATAACCAACCAGTTGTCACTCAACATACTGTAATCACTTGCATCTCCAATACTGTTAACACTACAAATAACTTTTGACAAATAAGAATTGTTTCTTGAAGAAATGGATATCCAGGCAATCATCTCATTGACAAAGAGGGTTTCATCGAAAGGATTAATCAAAGACAAATTCTTTCTCCACCTTCCAGTTGACGAAACATCAAGGCCAACTAAAGGCTTTATCCCATAAGGGGAATTGACAGCAACTCCTTTAGCCTGAATCAGGAACCCACCAAAGCTTGTTTGCAAAACAAGCTGAGCTGAGGACAAGCCTAACTGAGTTGGTAAAAATACAAAACAAACTGACGCAACTTCCCCAGGAAGCAAAACCATTTCGCTGAAGTTGCAGGGATAGAACTGTGAATTAGTGCTATATGGATCATAGACATTCAAGCTGCTGTCACTGTCCAGATTTTGAACTGTTAGAAAAGCTAAGGAAGGAAAATACAAATGCTTTTCTCCCCAATCCAACAAGGAAGGCTTTATTTCCACCTGAGGTCTAGACAAGCCATTAACAAAGCCAGATTTGACAGTCTCAATATTCTCCCCTGATTTCAAATTCAGGGTTTTATCATCAAGTAATGGGCCTCGCCAAAAAGAAGCATCTCTTAGTTGGCTGCTCCTGATATTAATACCATTACATGGCAATTCATGGTCATCCTCTTGATAGAACAGAGAACATTTAATGGTCTTTCCGCCCAATAACCTAAAATTACCACAAGATTTACTTAAGTTACTTCTCTCCTGGTGAAATCCCACAGACAATCCAACTCCTGATTGAACGTTAGAAGCATCTAATACTTCAGGCTTGTAATCATTTTCCATAGAATAAAATCCAGGCAATATTGAGGGAAAACAGAACGTATTCCCATCTGCACATACGGTGTCAAATCCATGTTCTTGCACAAAGTTTGTCGATAGAGAATTGAAATTACTCTGACCAACAAATACATCTGGAAAGTTTGTATCAGAATTGCCACTATAGGACCTGCATGCCTCCAGTTCCAATCTGCTTGATTCTCCATGCACCGAACATGGCTCAGATGCAGCAAGAATGGAAAAAGCACACAGCAGAACCACCACACAGTAAAATGACTTGGAAGAACAAAAAAGCCCCCTAAACATAATTCAAAAGTGAAAATTTTACATCAAAGAGAGCATCGTTTTTACAGCATTACTTTCAAGAAAATGCAAAATTAGGCGAACAGAAAGCTGTGATTTGGACCAGTGAAAAGCATCAGTAATCATGTCAAACGAAGATGCACAAATACAGTAAAGAGAAGAAATAACAATTGACGCCGGAAAGAAAAAAGAAACATGGACGGTGAACCTTTGCCCAGACTCCCAGCAGTAGAAACTCAAATATAACTATCATCTGTGCATTAGATACACAGGTAGTGAAAAGCGGGTCCTCCTAGTGAAACAATAAATAAGCGAGAGCCATTAAATCTTAGGATATAATTAGAGATTTACAATGGCATCGTTATTCATCTCGCTTCGACTAAAAATAAACTAGCATCGCCATAAATGAACAATCAAACCTCTCCGAAATTACCATAAGTAGAAGTTCAACAGACTCCAATTTAATACCCCACAACGAACACTCTCCCATGTCTACTGACTACTCGAAAGCTCCGTCATCATACGAAACAACCAGCTTTTTTCATCAAACTTAATTAAAACTAAAACCCATGTAAAAAATTTTTTCTTTTCTCCTGGAGAAGATTAAAAACTCACTGAAACTTCACAGAAACAGGATGGAAAAGAGAAAAGGTATCTACCTGCATTTTTTACTATCGGAAAGCCGGAAACCCCCCCCCCCCAAATAGAAAAGGTGGTAAAAAATTTTTTTTAAATTGATAAAAAGAAAAAAAAATTTCTTCAGAAAAAAGTGAGAGCTTCCTGGAGTTACCAAAGGCAGGACATATAGAAAAGCAGGTTAGTGAAACCGTCCGCTGCTACCGTTTGACAGACCATTCCGGGAAGCAAAAATAGATCATCGGATGATTTTCTTTCAGGTTTTTGTTGAATATTTTTGCACTTCCAATTTTCAGCCCAAGCGTATGTACTGGTGCAGAAAAGCGCACACACCAGATAAACACGAAACAGCGAATGAATGCAGAGGACGACGAACGAAAGAAAGAGGAGGAAAACGACAACCCCCCCCCCCGCGCCGGGAAAACAAAAAAACACACACACACACACACATTTTTAATTACATTTTCACCCTCGCATTCCAACGAGTTCCACGAAGTTTTGAGACTAGGGCTTGTTTAGGGGGTATAAAGGGACAGGACAAAGTCGGGAGTTTAAGAGGTTTATTAGGGCGTTGAAGGGAAGTTCCAAGACCATTTTTGTTGTTTTGCTTAAATTAATTGAATTTCGTTATTGATAATAACACTTTGAACTTCTTTAATATGATATTTCTTGCAAATATATAGTCAACTAATTATTATATATTTTAAAATAAGATTCAATCAAATCAATCACATTTACATATCTTATGAGATTTATATATAGATTATGTAGACTTTCGCTATTCAACCTACCCATTTTCTCTTTTATGTACTTCTTTAGATTTAGAAAAAAGGTTTGCTAACAAGAACTTAATACAATTTCAATTTTCATACGTCTTAATATCATAATAATATAATAAATGAACAGTAATGTGTAAGTAGACTGTTTTTTTCTATGTTTTATTTCAAAAAATAATGAATTATCATTTATATTTCTGATTCGTTTGCCAAAAATTTTATATATATTTCTTATTTTATTTTCACTTAATGTTCAATAATTTGCATTTTTACTAATAAAATCATTGAATATTTAGAATAATGGTGATATCTTAAGTGGTTAAAAATATCCCTTGCCAAGACAAATTCTTGGATTTAAATTTATGTCAATTCCCTTCTTCAAAATTTTCTTAATTGTATCAAAAAGTTCAATGAATATTTTCCTTATTAACTTTGTCTATTAACATGTACATGCATAATTATTAAGTTAAGACTCGAGTGGTTTATTGACATCCAAATAATCTCTCATACTTTAAGTTTAAGGTTCAATTCCCCACTCCCAATACCTTCTATTGCTATTCAGACAAAACATGCCTAGTTATTAATATCGATTTAATATAATTTTGTATTATTTTATCTTTTATAATACTTTGTTTTAATATAGGAAAAATTTCAAATATTTTCTGAAATTTTTGTAATAAAACCCCACACATGTATTTTATGCACAACATATGTATTTTAAATATACATAATGTGTACTAATATACATGACACAAGATGACAGGTCTTATTACAAAATTTTCAAAAAGTTGTGAAAGGGGACTCTTCTAATATTGTTGGTTCCATTTATTTTTTTATTTATAAATTTACCTACCATGATTTGATTATTAATTTGACAATTATTCAACAATCACTACACATTTCAAATTTCAATTAAATCTCCACCTCTTATTTTTACTCATTATAAATTTCTTTTATAAATTACAAAAATAAATAGAACTAAACAAGCTCACACACGAGATAAAACCAAGAAGTCAAAAATTAAATACATAAATTGACAAATATTCACAGTGCCTAGTGCCTACCCTAAAGACTGACACTAGTAGCAATTAATGAATTAATTACCGGTGCAGTTTGAAATTTTAAGAACAAAATTTAAAAAAAAAAAAAAAGAAGGAAAAAGCCATGTATTATATGGTGTGTATTTCATGAAGTTCAATAGATACAGTGCAAAGTCTGTATTGAATACATTCAAGGCTCACTCTCTAATGTGTCTGATAAGGGATTGCTTCCAATGGACTCTTACGAAAGGACTATAGAAAATGCCTTATTAGCAAAATTCATTATTATTTTCAAAAGTTGAATACGTTGTTGACCAAACTAATTAGAAGAGAGAATCCGGATGTCCCTTTCTATTTTATTTTATTTTTTTTTGATTGGAGAATCCTGAAAATGCATTTCATGCACTTAAAAAAAAAATGAAAATTTCAAAAATTGGAATGCAAAATTAGTCCGTGCCTATGTGTGGCGTGCCACATCTTTAACTAATTTTTTTTTTCTCCTTAAGAAATTGGAACTTGTATTTAAAACTTGATTAATTTGGACAAGTCATTCGCATCAGGAATTGATTGTTGTCCGTAATTTTGCAATTTGTCATCTTTAGAGACTCTAAACTCGAGGAAATACCGTAAATTAATTAATTAGCAGCATGTTTGTTTATTTGTTTTGCTGTAGATTTGACAAAGTAAAATTTTTATAGCGGTATGTGTAACTTTCTAGTCAAAACATAATAATAAACTGCTACTTAATCTTCGAAAAGTTTAGTGTTGAAAAATAATAATAATTCGTAGAAGGGAAAAATAACAAAAGATCAATAATTGAAGAATTCGTAGTGTGCATTGGACAGCAATCCCGATCAACCCCAGCCATTGGAAGCTCGGGACAATTATTTGTTTCTTTATTTTGTTTTAAAACTAAGGCAATACTGGTCTCGTAAAGTGACGACGGTTAGTACTAGATCATTGCATTACATAATGTTTTCATATTTCACCTACCAGACGGGTTCATACCCTATACTCTAAAGTTAGTCTCAGATGGTACTATGAGAAATCCATTTATAATTTAGTTGGTTGATAAATGAATTTAAAATTTAAATTTTATATGTGTAGTCGACAAATTATGTCACGTAGAAATCCATCGTTACGTATTCGTCGGCCCTACTAAAAATGGGCCACAATACTGGCGGCGCAGTCAGAATAACCCCAGGCTTGGGGACGTTGCTCGACCTGCACTGTGAGTGGTCAGTGCGGTCTCGAGAGGTGAACCGGCCGAATCTGATTGGTTTTCTAATGCGTGTGCCTCTCAAATTTGAATTGGTCCAACAAAGTTGGCCATTTACCCAAAGGACACGGGACTTGACTGACCGCTGTGAAAAAGATGCCACTTTATCATCACTTGAATGTGATTTGTAACATAATAATAATTTACACGTGCTATCGATTCAAGTAATTCCCTCATCTAAGACCATATATTTTGTGTTTTTTTTTTTAAAAAAAAAGAGATTTTGTTTTAAAAAAAAAAATACTGATATTTTCATTTTTCAATCGCAGTCGCGCTTCTATTAAACTCCGTGCTCAACAAATATATATTTTGATTTAAAAATAATAATAACAAGGATAATTTTCACTTTAATCATAATATTTCAACTTTATATCAATTTTGTCGCTATTCATTTTTGGCCTACTAACCCCCAACGTTTTATTCATTATTGTATTATTATATCTCCAATGCCATTTTTTGCTCCCAACCTTTCAATTTTCACCATTAACCCCTATCAATATGACTATTATACCTTTAATTCTTTATTTCCTCTATAAGACCCCAACCTTTTAATTTTTGTACAATTTTATCTCTATCATTTTTTTTAAACGTATAGGACCCCTAACATTTCATTTATTGTTACGTTACGCCCCTAAAAACACCTTTCATCCTCAACCTTTCGATTACTAATATTATTTCCTATTAAAATTATCATTATACCCTTAATTATTTAAATAAAAATAAAGAATAATATAAAAGAAGAACGCTAGATATCTTAACTTGTAGTGATAACAAAAAAACTTGATCGATACTAAATTTGATAAATACATAATCCGTGTAAAAAAGTTTCTGATCAGAGAATCAGTGTAACAGATCGAATTGGATTTTTGGATTCATAACATATCATATAACGGATATGAATCAGGGTGGATCCACAAAAAAGAAAAAAAAAATTCATTTTCAATTTACAAAAATAAAACCAAACCTTAATGTGCTAATTCTAATTTTTTGTATATCTACAATTGGCGTCTCAAATTGTATATAGACAATTGATGCATCAGATTGGATTGAGACTGATAACAAATCGGGAGCAAATTAAGGTGAAAATCACAAAGATAGATAAGAAATTAAATTAAAATTAAAGTATTAGGGTTATGTTTACTTTTTATAAATCAAAAATCTAAAAATTTTAGGCGGATCTACTTAATCTGTATCCGTCACGCGATTTGTGATAGATCAGGAAATTGGATCCAATTTGCTACTCTACTACTTAGATCGACAACTTTCTTTAACGCGAATTTGATATTTACTGAGATCGTTATAGGTAGAGTTTTTTTGTTACCTTTATTTTTTTACTGTTGTCATTGGCTTGTGTTGAAGTTAGTTAGAGTGAGTGGTCTTCTTATTTCATATTATTCTTTATTTTTTAATAATTAATGTTATAATAATGTTAATAGATATTAACAATAAAAATTAAAATGTTCTGTATAAAAAGTGTTAATGAGGATATAACACGATAAAAAATGAAATGTAGAGGATCCTATGTGTCTAAAAAAATAATGTGGATAAAATTATATAAAAATTAAAATGTTGGAGATCTATAGAATGAATAAAGAATTATAGATATAGTAGTCATTTTGATAGGGGTTAATGATGAAAATTAAAAGATTAGAGACGATAAGTGATATTGAAGACATAATATAATAATAAATGAAAAGCTGAGGATTTAGTAGGCCAAAAAAAAAACAAAGAACTATGAGAAAATTAATACGAAATTGAAAGGTTAGAAACTCTACTCATAACATAAATAATTATGCTTATTCAATAGTTGCAACACCTGTCATTGTAGGTCCTATGTATATGTTGGAAAAAAAGCCGAGTCCTTCCGGGGAGAGTATACCCTCTCCCCATTACCACCAATCAGGGGAGAGGTTATCTCCCTATTGGGAAATTATTACCTTTCCCATTTATCTTTGAAGGAAAGAGAGTAATGAGCATCTTCATTTTGGACCTAGTCCATTCCATGAGAGAGTGACAAAAAAAAAAAAAATCGTATGCTCCATAATTTTATCTATTTTCATTTTCTTTTAATCATTTTTTTTCACTTACACTATTTTTCCTCACTTTTTCTACCTCGAGTTCCGTGTCATGTCCACAAATAGACCCTCACCTTCACCTTTTCATTACTATTTTATTATTGTTTTTAAATTTATCTCCATTTCTCTTCTCTTTTTCATTTTTCTCTCTTTTTTCTTTACACCACTTTTCATTTCTATTTACTTAAAATAATCATTTTCTTTTTATCTGTCTTCCACATCACTATCACAATTCACCTTTTCATTAGAGATGCTCAATGGAGTGTGTACACACATATACACACACTCAAATACATCGAATAAATAGTATGCCATCCTAGTGCAAAAAGCGGACAAGGTAATAATTGTTATTATTATTGCTTAATGAGAACGCAATTGACTAATATATTTGAGAGAGATTCATAAAGATTCTTCTTGAATAAAGTAAAACACCATTAATTTGGAATCTTTATTTTCAACAAGAGCATCTATCATATAGAGTATTATTAACAAAAAAGTCAAATACATTTTTTATGTCAAAAACAGATCGAAATCAGTAGATAATCAAGTAATGTATAATTAAAATACTTTAATTAATTAATTACAATTACAATAATCTATATATATAATAAGAGAGGAGTGATTTTTCCGCTCATTTTCTGGCTCTATAAGTATAAGATATCTGGCTCTGTAAGATTTATGGTGACATTATTTAATTCATTTTGCGTATTTTTATTTTTA